>CM042874.1:10499107-10571607 GCA_023658055.1 Thaleichthys pacificus | reverse complement strand
ATTACTGTAGTGTTAAAGCAAAGCCAGTCATTAACTGGTCTCTGTGGGGTTTATTAGAGCTATGTGTTTAAGTATCATGATAGACTACATTACCCAAGCTCCTTTTCTCCAATCCTTTCAGCTAAACTACAGTCATTACTTCATTTGTTCCAGGCCTATATTACCCAAGATCCTCCACCACCACAAAGCTCTACCAGAACAACAATATCCATCCTCCTACAACTGCTAAACCTCAACCAACATTATGCCATGCCCGAAACCTACAATTCTGATCCCTTGAGCTGTTGCTGGGACTACATTTCCCAGGCTCCTCTGCTCCTTACCTGTGCACTTTTTGGGGCTCCCAGGGCGTTTGCCGTGCATGCCCAGCTTGCAGTTGAAGTTCTCCTCCCAGAACTCTGCAAACCACACGTTTCTCCTGTTGTTAGACAGAGAGCGGCTCCGGAAATACCTGTCAAAGGCTGGGGTGGGGAGGGAGAGGAGAGGAGGAGAGAGGGGTGATAGGAGGACAGAGGAGGAGAGGGGGAAGAGAGAGGAGGATGACAGAGGAGAGGAGGAGGAGGAGAGAGGGTTATGAGGCAGAAAGGAAGGAGAGGATGATGAGGGAGGAGGACAGAAAGGTAAAAAAAACGTCATTTGTCACAGTCGTAAATTCGGCGAGTTGCCATGAAGAGATTGAGTTTAGCATCTCCGTCTCTCCTCCCTAGTCTCCTCCCACCACCTAGTCCTAGACTGTCACGACACTGTTCCCTCAAAGAGTGGCAAACGTTCAAACCAACAGTTGTTTATTGTGATGCCTACAACGGTGTCTAAGAAACCAGCCATTTGTATTCAGTTCCTTCTCTGTGGCTTACACGCTCTCAGTGCAAAACCTTCAAAAGGTTCCTTAAAACTGGGTCTCACTGAGTTGAACCGTGAGTTAATTGGTAGTCAGTTGTAGATAATGTGCGTGTTAGTGGAGTGCTGCACTTTGGTTACAGCAGTACCAGCCCCAGACATCTCTCTCTCTCTCTTTCTCATTCTTTCTCGCTCTCTTTTTCTCCCTCTCTCATTCATGCTCCCTTTCCCTCTCCTCTCTCTCTCTTTCTGTCCTCTCACTCTTATTCTCGCTCTCTCCTTCTCTCTAACTGTCACTATCTCTTCTTCTCTCTCTCTCTCTCTCTCTCTCTCTCTCTCTCCCTCTCTCTCTCTCTCTCTCTCTCCTCTCTCCTCTCTCTCTCTCTCTCTCTCCTCTCTCTCTCTCTCTCTCTCTCTGGCCTCCCACTAAGGGGAGGACTACCACCCGACCCCTCCGTCCCCCGCCCTCTCTCAATCTCCCTTCTCCATTTAATTCATTAGCGGGGGCTACAAGTTCTCACTGTGAACTCCAGCCCTTCAGGACACAATTAAATAGCAGCCTCTGTCTGACGGAGTGCAGATGAGGGACTCTCCATGTTGAACAGTGTGTGGCCTAGTTGACAAAGGGCACACACGCGCGTTGGCGCGCAAGCTCATAATACTGTGTGTCTGACGGCACACTCACACACTCGTTTTTTCTTTGCAAATATCTCGCTCTGTCTTTCTCATTTTATCTAGTTTTTTTCCGTTTTTTTTATCTCACACCCGCGCGAACAGACATGTTGTAATTACCGTCCACGGAGGCCCGCTTGGGGAGAATGGTGATTGCCCCTCCGCCACCCTCTCCTGTCCAATCACAGGCGAGATCTTGGAGCCCCAGCTGTCGGAGCCCACCCACAGGAAGTGACCCGTCTGGTTGTTGCGCTTGGCTGCGTCCAGGATGCGTCTGGAAGGGGGGGGGGGACGGGGACGCACAGCATGAACACAACCTTAAACCATCTACGGTCAAACAAACATTCACAGGACACGGTCAAGCTAAAGGTCATAAGGTTTACTTTGACTTCATTACACCTGCTAAGTGTCTCCTATGTGTTTCTACTGCTAAACACAGTAGAAACCCAGTAAGAACAAACCTACCAACATGTATGGTATGTTCTGAATCTCTACTGCAAATACTTTTAAGAAATCACACTATAGAAGCTGTTTCAAGCGCACTGTCAAACTAAAAGTGCAGAATCAACCGTTTAGCATTTGCTTTCATGCAATATAATTTACAAATATGCAGCTACTGTACATGTAGAGAGAGCTTCACAGCCACCAGTAATACAGAACTTGAGGGGGTGTGGGGGGGTTAGGGGGAGGGGTTTAGGGGGAGGGGTTAGGGGGAGGGGTCATCCTTAGGACAGGCTGCCTACCGAATGTCGTCCTCGTTGGCGAACATGATGACGGCCCTGGCGTTGGAGGTCTCCAGCAAGCGGGAGATGATCTTGTCAAACTCCCCCAGCTTGGGCTCCCGGGGGATCTTCAGGGACTGGGCTATACACACCCCCCTGGAGGAGGAGGGAGAGGGAGGAGGTGAGGAGACGAGAGGGGGGGGTGGGAGAGAAGAGAAGGTGAGAGAAGGGAAGGGGAAGAGAAGAGAGAGAGAAGAGAGAGGAGAAGAGAGGAGAGAGGAGAGGAGAGAGGAGGAGAGAGGAGAGAGGAGAGGAGAGGAGAGAAGAGAGAAGAGAGGAGAGAGGAGAGGAGAGAGAGAGAAGAGAGAAGAGAGAAAAGGAGAGGACAGGAGAGGGTAGATAGGGAGCGATGGAGGGAGTTACGGAAGGAGGGAAGATGGAGGGGAGGACAGAAGCAGGGTAGGGAAGAGACGGAGTGAGGTAGGCAGAAAGGGGAAAGGAAAGAGGGAAACATTAAGGAGTTTAGAGTCCGAATCAATGTCATTAACGAGAGCCTCACTCTCGCTGCAGGGGAGATCAAACTTCAAACAGTGCTAGCGTTGCTGTTGTTGTCATGTCTAATCTGGGAGGGATGGCAGCGTGTTTCCGGTTGAAACTGAGGACCTACACAAACAGGAAGTGACAGACCATATTAGGACCCTTCTATGTCATCCGTCATAGTTAACACGGTTGCTAATGAATCAGCGGACTCACTTATTGCCCCATCTGTGAGTGGAGGGTGGGGAGGGAGGGAGGGTGTGTGTGTGTGTGTGAGAGAGAGAGAGAGAGAGATGGAGTCTTTGGCAGCTTGTTATAGTCCATTTAATGAACGTGCACATTCTGCTGCTCTGCTCCATATTACTGTACTTAATCAGCGTGGGGCCCCTTCACACACACAATTCGTCGAAGACAAACACTCATTAGCCCAGAAATTAATGATCTGTCTGGGGTAATCACCATGCCAACGCACCCCTAAACAAGGCTGTTTCTCTCTGTCCTCCATGCGTACGCACTCATTATGTGACACGGTTGATGTGTTTGGTTAGCATCTGTAACTGTCCCGTCGCAGAGGGGACGACCTCGAACCATCTCGCCGCGCTCCCTGACCCCCGAGCGCAGCTCCCCTCCGTTCTTCACGCGCCCGTGACCGCACGTGCGCGTGCGCACACGCTGTTCACGAATGCCCACTCTTCACCAGGCCACACACTGTGTGACGCATTTCGCCGTCCTCCGAGTGACTGGGCCAAGGACACACACACCCACACACACCCTCCCGTTCAACCCTTCTCCACGGCCCGCCACATTTCCAGGAAGTCGCATGCGGCGTCTTTCACTCGTCGACATGAAAGGACGGGGGACAAAACCTGCCACGCGTCAGAGAAAGGAACACAGATCAGTATTCCGGCCTTCGGTCGCTCTCAAAGGCACCAGCCAATTTAGAGGCGAGTCAAATCCAATTTGTTTGCGTCGCCAAACAAAGCGGCCATCTTAAACGTGCCTGGGTGGGATCCCCGTTTCTCTGGAGACGCCAGGAGACGCTCCCACGCCCGGATCCTTCGACGTTACGATGGAGAGAGCAAGCGGATAAACTGAGATAATGAGCAGAAAAGAAAGGCCGAAAGACAGAAAGAATGAAAGAAAGAATGAAAGAAAAAATGCAAAATAAAGAGGCTGAGAAGGACAGAGAGAGACAGGGAGAGATGGACGGATTGACTGAAGAACGGCTAACTGAACTAACAGGCAGTCAGGCAGGTACATACATTCAGGCAGACTGACATACAGACAGACACACAAGGAGGAAGGAAGGAAGGACGGACAGGACAGACAGGACAGACAGGCAGGACAGGACAGGCAGACAGGCAGGACAGGCAGACAGGCAGACAGGCAGACAGGCAGACCAGACAGACAGACCGGCAGACAGTGTGTGAGTTCTGTGCCCCCTGGTGGTAGAAGCGGAGCTGAAACTAACAAACCCTACCAACCCACCCACCCACACACACCACACACACAATGTCAAGGAGATACCGACCCATGATCTGTTTAAGGCCTTCGCATCGCCACTTCAACGGGAACATACGCAATTAAAACCACTCGCTCTCAAAAGGCAATTAACTTCCTGTCTCCTTCTGTCCCCTTCAACGTTCCATCTCACCCAGAACGCAGTGAGATAGGACTAAGAGCCAGGAATATCCCTCCTCTCCTGCCGGCCCTGCTTCCTTCATGGCGCTGCTCTGCTCCCTCTGGAGTCTCTTCCATTGCTCCCCTCTTCCCCATCTCTGGTCTTCACTTCTCCTCTTCTCCTGGTCTCCTTATCTATCTTTCTCTCCTGTTTCGCTCCTTTCTCTATGTCACCCTCTCCCTCCCTCTCTCCCTCCCTCCCTCCCTCCCTCTCTTCTCTCTCTCTCTCTCTCTCTCTCTCTCTCTCTCTCTCTCTCTCTCTGCCCGCTTCCTTGTCTTTCTCTTGTTTTCTCTCTTTGTCTCTCGATCAATTACAAGGACACTGTGTGCACAGCACACAAGCACGACATGCAAGCGCTTACAGTTTGTAACTATCTGTAAATCACGCGCACACACACACTTATATCTCTTGGTAGGGAGGTTCTTGAAGTCAAGGTCCGGACAAACAAGCTTGTTGGAAAGGTTGCGTCACACGATCTGCTGTCTCTCGCTGCACGTCTGGGGACTGTCACGCGGCAAGGGTCGCCGACGGAGACGCCTGCTCCCTCCCCTCTCCCCCCTCTCTCCTCCTCACCTCCTCCCCGCCACACGTCTCCCCCGCTTTCCCACTTTCTCTTCTCCTCCCTTCTCCCCTATTCCCATCTCCTCCCTCTCCTCCCCCCCCACCCCCCCACCTTGCTCTGCCATGACTCCCACTGTGACATCAACACCCCCCCCTCCCCCCCTATTTCACACACACACACACACGTAAACACACGCCCGCTGGGAGCCATAACATAAATCGGTGCCCCATCCCTGTCAGCTGACAGGGGGGTTCCCGCTAAGTAGCCTGGCTAATGAGGTTAGCTTCAAAGGGCTGACTGCCAGGGTGCCACAGAGAGGGGTGCCTGAGTAGAGGAGGAGGAGGAGAAGGAGCGGGGGAGCAGGACGGGGAGGGGGGGAGAGAAAGAGAAGGAGAGAGAGAGAGGGGCGGGAGGAGAGTGGTAGATAAATCTTTCATTATGCTCCAGTCTCTCCACACACCTCGAGCGCTTCTCATCTCGCTGCGGTAATATGGGACACCTCCACGCACACGCGTGCGCACACACACACCCACACCCACATTGCGATCGTCTGTCGAACACACACTTATGAAGATCCTTCAGCCGTACACATACCCCCACACGCGCAAAGCACCTTATCCCTTATGGTCAGACCCAAAAGTACATAGTGTCCTTCAGAACATTCGTTCCACACTTGGGAGCATGGCTTTGTGGGAATATGTTTCTCTGATTCAACAAATCCACACACACACTACTCTCACACACACGCACACGCACACACATGTACCTCGGAACCGTCTACAGAACAGAGTGACAAACGTACACACAAACACAGTCTCCGTCTCCTCTTCCGTTCCGAGTGATAAAAACATTGTTAGCGCTGCTTAACACCGGCTCACCAGGGTTCAGAGGAAGATAACTGTTGACTTCCGAGCCACACGTTGTTCCAGGCTGCGGGCCCTGCTGCGTGGGCCTTTGAAGTTGTGAAAGTTTTCTGCGCGAGAGAGTATGTGTGTGTGTGTTTTTGTGTGAGAGAGTATGTGTGTGTGTGCATGTGTGTAAGATAGAGTATGTGTGTGTGTGTGAGAGAGAATATTATGCGTGTGTGGGAGCGATAGAGAGTGAGAGAGAGAGTATGTGTGTGTGTGTTTGAGAGAGTGTGTGTAAGAGAGTGTGTGTGTGTGCGTGTGTGTGAGAGAATATTATGTATGTGTGTGTGTGAGAGAGAGAGAGAGAGAGAGAGAGAGAGAGAGAGAGAGAGAGTGGAGATGGACAGATAGATGAGAGAGGGAGAGAGAGAGAGGACATGAGGTGTGAAAGATGGGAGGGGGGTTCTAATCATAAGTCAGGTGGCTGAGCGGTTAGGGAATCGCGCTAGTAATCAGAAGGTTGCCGCTTCGATTCCCAGCCGTGCCAAATGACATTGTGTCCTTGGGCAAGGCACTTCATCCTACTTGCCTCGGTGGAATGTCCCTGTACTTACTGTAAGTCGCTCTGGATAAGAGTGTCTGCTAAATGGACTAAATGTAATGTAAATAACCTTTGAAAAACAACACTGGGAGGTTACACTCCAAAACAAAAATTATCACACATCCCTGAGAATATGTGTGTGCGTATGTGTGTGTGTACTGGAGCACTCCATCATGTCACTGAGTAAGAGAGAGAGAGAGTGTCAGAGAGTGTGTGTGAGAGAGTATGTGAGTGTCACAAGGTGAAAGAGAGAGAGTGTGTGTGTATGTGAGAGTTTTTGGTGTTGTGGTGTATGGCTTGACTATCACCGAATTCCTTGGCAACTAGCTGGAACTCAGCTGTGCTCCTCTCCTCACATCCCGCCCTCTCTCCCTCTCTCCATCCCTTCCTCCCTCTCTTTCTCACAGTCACTGTGGGTGTTTGGGGAACAGAAGGAGGTGTGTGTGGGTGTGGGTGTGTACTTCTTGTCTTCATCAGAAGTGCAGCATTCCCGCTGTCAGCACTTCTGTGTGCTGTGGGAAGACTGGTGGACACAGGGGGCACCGAGAGAGAGCGAGAGCGAGAGCGAGAGCGAGAGAGAGAGAGAGAGAGAGAGAGAGAGAGAGAGAGAGAGAGAGAGAGAGAGAGAGAAAGAGAGAGAGAGAGAGAGGGAGAGGACAGAGAGAGAGAGCGAGAGAGAGAGAGAGAGAGAGAGAGAGAGAGAGAGAGAGAGAGAGAGAGAGAGAGAGAGAAGAGAGAAAGCGAAGAGAGAGAGAGAGGAGAGAGAGAGAGAGAGAGAGAGAGAGAGAGAGGAGAGAGAGAGAGAGAGAGAGAGAGAGAGAGAGAGAGGGGGGAAGAGGAGGGAGGAGAGAAAGAAGAGAGCTGAGAGAGAAAGAAGAAGAGATAGTGACAGTTAGAGAGAAGGAGAGAGCGAGAATAAGAGTGAGAGGACAGCAAGAGACAGAGGAGAGGGAAAGGGAGCAAGAATGAGAGAGGGAGAAAGATTGCGAGAATTCGAAAAAGAGAGAGAAAGAATGAGAAAGAGAGAGAGAGAGAGGGGTAGATATGTCTGGGGCTGGTACTGCTGTAACTAAAATGTAGCGCTGCACTCTAGACTCCACTAACACACACATTATCTACAACTAACTCCCAATTCACTCACAGTTCAACTCTGCTGTCAGTCCCTATTAGTCCCACAATGACCCTGAGACAAGACATACACTTTCTACACAGCACACAAACACACACACTCACACAAAGTCAATGGGGATGGACATTATCATAACACACGCACACACAAACATGGCAGTATGGGCAGGAAATATGTAAATATATATAATTTGTCTCCATTAGAACCCCCCTCCCTGATAAATCTCTCATATGGGTCTGCTTTAGCCTCGTGAATACAGATCAGCCTGGCTGCATAATGTGCTGATAGCATATGATTACTGCAAACATTCTGAAGGACCTGAATCCATTATGGTTAGCGCTACGATAGCTCGCTAGCTCGCTACGTTAGCGCTCCCTCACCTGATTGTACAGCTGTTGGTACATTATGCTAATGTGGTGCTAGCTGGCCACGTGAAGACAGGGAGGACTGTCGACATTGTGTGGGCTATTCAGATGTTGACATTTAGGATGTTCACATGGGATTTTTTCTTTTGTGGAGAGATGGGGGAACGGGGGAGGGACCGAGGAAGTGAGCGGGAGGAGAGAAAGGGGATACTCTATTGTTCATTGTGTAATTCTCTCAGTTGACCTCCGTCGACCTTTTGAATTGACTGACTGAAAGCATGCAAACATTATTGTATCTCTGGAAGACAGTTAACATAGTTCTCTACTATGTCAGAGGAGGGAATGTGTGGTGATTCTGTTGGTGAGTTATGTGAGGGCATTTCGTGTAGATGTGTGTGTGTGTGTGTGTGTGTAGCGGTTGGGGCAATATCTAGACAACAGCAATTTTCTAATAACCCAAGAAGCCATCATGGTATGTGGGATTCTCCAGAAAAACGGACATGGTCCAAAATACAGTTTTTCACAGTTTTTTTTCTTCTTGTTGCAAGAGAACAATGTATCTGATGCCTGAAATAAATAAAAACGTTCCCCCCAGTTGTCCAGTGCAGGGGGAAAAGGGAACCTAACAGACCATAATACTATCCATTCACGAGGAGAGGCCAGGCTATAGAAAAACTGCATTGGCTGCAGTATTGTCTAGGAGGCTGGAAATCCATAGGTTGAGGAGGATCAATAAATGTTGCGGATGGAGTGTTCAGCCTCAGCTCTGCTGTGTCACCACACACCGCTGTCTCGGGAGGGCAGGAGGCTGAAGAATGGAGATGAACAAACACTGGGCTCTGAGGAGGAGAGGAGGTTGAGAGGAGGAGAGGAGAAGGAGAGCTGAGAAGAGGAGAAGAGAGGCGAGGAGAGGGGAGGTAGAGGAGAGGAGTGTCGTCTGTGCTATAGAGACAGTATCCCTTCACTCTCGCTCTCTCTCTCTCTCTGCCCTTGACCCATCCAATGAAAGACAGCACCCCGCTGCTCCAACACCTCCTCTGAATCTGCCTCCCCATTTCATCTTCTCCTCCCTCCCTGCCTCTCTCCCTCCCCCTCCCTCTCCCTCCTCCGATCAGGTTCCGGGCTGATGTCTGTGCCACACACACACCATCCCCTCTCTCCCTCTCTCCCCTGCTCTCTCTCCATAATCTCCCTGGCGAGTATCAGTTGACTGGTCTCTCTCTCTCCGTCCCCCCCCCCTCTCTCTCTCTCTCTCTGTAACACTTATCAGTCCTCTCTAATCCCTTCCTCTTTGCCTCTGCCAGGTCCTCTACAGTATATTAGCTTCCATTGGCAGCTACAACATGCTAAGCTTGTGGGCACACACACACAAACACGCACACACCCACACACAGTGGAGGATAGAATCATCTTTGTGTGTGTGTGTGTGTGTGCCAGATGATATTTTATTTGGCAGATCCACGGAGAGGGACAGGCTGTCAGAAGAGCTCGATGACCTCGAGAGAGCCTACTGGCATTTACTTTAGCTTAATAAGGTCAATGTGCCAGAGACAGAGTAGGGGAGAGGAGGGGAGAGGAGAGGATAGGAGAGGATAGCTGGGGAGGGGATAGGAGAGGATAGGATAGGAGAGGATAGGAGGGGAGGAGGGGATAGGAGAGGAGAGGAGGGGAGGAGGGGAGAGAAGGGGGGAGAGGAGAGAGAAGAGGAGGGGACAGGAGGGGAGGGGAGGAGGAGAGAGGAGGGGGGAGAGGAGAGGAGAGGAGAGGAGAAGAGAAGAGAGGAGGGGAGGGAAGGGGGAGGAAGGGATAGGAGAGGAGAGGAGGGGAGAGGAGGCGGGAGAGGAGAGGAGAGGACAGGAGAGGAGGGGAGGGGAGAGGAGGGGAGGAGGAGAGGGGTGAGGAGGGGGGGAGAGGAGAGTATAGGAGTGGAAGGGGGGGAGAGGAGAGGAGAGGAGGGGAGGGGAGAGGAGGGGGGGAGAAGGAGAGGAGAGAAGAGGAGATAAGTTTCTCTATGCCGTGAGAGGGGTAATCCTTCCTCTAAGCTACCAGGACTAAGTATTATCATGTAGGCCAAGTATGTACTACAGTGTGTCCTGAAGATGCTTCCAAGTATACACACAGTTACAAAGGCGTACTTCCTCTGCAGCAAGTCAAGCATACTACAGGACCAGACAGAATCAAGGATTGAATCAAGCAAGCAAGGAAGACTTGGATTAGTCAAGGGTAGTGTAGTTGAATGATGTGGTGATAATTGTTATGGTATGGAAGTGTGTGCTTACACGCATGGACACATGCTATTTGCAGAGTGGCCAACACGCAGCATGGGAATGTAAACATTTAACTCTCCAAGACAGAGATGTGGGGCCGGTTTTGTTCCCTGCCAGTTTGTCTTCTTATATCTCCATGTGCCATGTCTCTCCTCTCATATCTCCCTATGTGTCATGTCTCTCCTCTCATATCTCCTGTCTCTCCTCTCATATCTCCCTATGTGTCATGTCTCTCCTCTCATATCTCCTGTCTCTCCTCTCATATCTCCCTATGTGTCATGTCTCTCCTCTCATATCTCCTGTGTCATGTCTCTCCTCTCATATCTCCCTATGTGTCATGTCTCTCCTCTCATATCTCCTGTCTCATGTCTCTCCTCTCATATCTCCCTATGTGTCATGTCTCTCCTCTCATATCTCCCTATGTGTCATGTCTCTCCTCTCATATCTCCTGTGTCATGTCTCTCCTCTCATATCTCCTGTGTCATGTCTCTCCTCTCATATCTCCCTATGTGTCATGTCTCTCCTCTCATATCTCCCTATGTGTCATGTCTCTCCTCTCATATCTCCTGTGTCATGTCTCTCCTCTCATATCTCCTGTCTCATGTCTCTCCTCTTACATCTCCTGTCTCATGGCTCTCCTCTCATATCTCCCTGCGCCATGTGTCTCTCTAGGTGCCTCCATTGACCCCTGACCTCCCAGATCACCCCACTATCACATAGCGCCCGGCTCCACTAGGTCCCGGGGCATTCGCTTTCAGGGCCCATAAAATATAATTATATCTCACTCTCACTCTATCCATCTATCCATCCATGGAGGATTTCTGGTTTCTGTTGCCCCTAGCCCCGAGCCTTATCGTGTTGCAGTGGGGTGGCTTGGCTTCTCCATCCACTTTATTATCCAATAAAGTGGATAGGACGAAAGTGCCCCACCTCCCACTTGCCTCTTGTGTTACATTTCCCCATGCACCACTCTCTCTCTCTCGCTCTGCCCCCCCCCCTTTTCTCCGTGTCTGTACCCTGTCTCTTTACCGCCCTCCCATTCCTTTCTCTCAGCCCTTCTCTCAGTCTCTTCTACCTCTCCTTCTCTTTCCTCTTTTGTCTTCGGGTCTAGCTAAGCCTGCCTCTCTCAGAAACGTAATAAGCGTCAGTAATGGGATTCGGACAAGCGCGTGCAGGGAACGCCACAGAACTTTCCGGGGTACACCGAAACGCTCCAGGGGTCACTCCACTCGATGCTGTGTTGCCTATTTCAGCTGCGAGCTAATTGTTTGTTTACCTCACAGCGGCTGGCAGGTGAACCAGGTGACCTTTACCGGGACGAGCGACAAAAATAAATGTTCGTGTACGTTAGGGGGGGAGTCAAAGGAGGAAGGAAGAAAGATGGAAGGAGGTGAAGCAGAGAATTCTGTCACACACCAAACATCGAAACACGGACCTCTTTTGCGATCGTTTCCGCAAACTCCATGAAAAGGGACGTGAGGCGTGTGGCGAGGGACGCCTCCCAAATCAACGCTGGCCCTTCCCACTGCAGCAACGGCGGCGTCTTGGGAAGCGGGCACAGCTGACCTCACGTGACACAGCTAACCTCACGTGACACAGCTAACCTCACGTGGCACAGCTAACCTCACACGACACAGCTAACCTCACACGGCACAGCTAACCTCACACGGCACAGCTAACCTCACACGGCACAGCTAACCTCACGTGACACAGCTAACCTCACACGACACAGCTAACCTCACACGGCACAGCTAACCTCACGTGACACAGCTAACCTCACGTGAGACAGCTAACCTCACACGGCACAGCTAACCTCACACGGCACAGCTAACCTCACACGGCACAGCTAACCTCACACGACACAGCTAACCTCACGCGGCACAGCTAACCTCAGACGGCACAGCTAACCTCACGCGGCACAGCTAACCTCACACGACACAGCTAACCTCACGCGGCACAGCTAACCTCACACGACACAGCTAACCTCACACGGCACCGCTAACCTCACGCGGCACAGCTAACCTCACGCGGCACAGCTAATCTCACGCGGGCAAGACGGAAATCACAGCGTGGCAGCTGACAACCAAACGATGTTAGGGATTATGCAAAGTGAGGGGTCGACTCTCTCTGCTCGTCGACGGCGGAGCGCAATTCCCAGCGGTGCTCGCGCTCTCGTTATGTTTGACATTCACCAGAGGTGAAGGGGGCGGGATCGGCGCCCCCCGGCCCACGTATGAACTGCTCCTCATTCGATTATGATAATGATGATTGGGGGAGAAGCCAGGGGGGATTCAGGAAATCTGAACGGGTACCTATGGGGTGCTGGGAGAGACCCACAGAGAGGATCCCTCGTTTTGAAAGGGAAGCGTCGACGAGCTGGATCGAAGGCTGCATCAGCAGGCAGCCAGCGTCCCGAACCAGCCTTCCAACAAGCACAGGAGGGTGAAGGGAGAGGGTTGTGAAGGCGCAATGTTGACGACGATGTCACGACGGAGCGGCTAGGGTTCCAGCATCGCACCGGCACAGACAAAGTCCTGTCGGGACAACAACGGACGCGGCATCGATCGGGAATCGAACCCGGCTCTTCGGCTCGCGCGTCATTGGGCTTCAGCGCAATCACGAAACGAGAGGGGTTGGAATATGCAGCCGGGGCAGGAAGCACGATACGGAGAATTGATCCCGTAAAACATCCCGCCCCAAACCACCTCCCCCGGACACCGGGGTCGATACAGCGATGATAGCTACCATATTGGCAACAGGAGGGGAGAGTGAGCAATACTCTCTACGGCACAAAAACAATCGATGAGTAATCTGTCTATGCTGCACTGAAGTGGCCACACACACATGCAAGCAAACACAAACCTACACAGCCAGGCTACACAGGTGAGATATATATATGCACGCCGCATACACGTGTGCCAAACACGGACACACACACACACACACGTGCACGCACACACCACCTGGATCTTTTTCCTTCAGGTCCTTCAGCAGTGCATGCTCCCGGTGGCGGTATAGGGTAAAGTTACGCATGGTTAAGTATTCACGCTCTGCACTGGAGAGATATGCTAGAAAGGGGAAGGAGAGAGAAAGGATGGGAGAGAGTGGAGAGGAACGAGAGCGAGATTGAGACAGAGAGGGTAGACACTGAGAAAGAAGCCGAGAAAGAGATCTTTGGTCATCTTCCCTCGCCCCCCCCCTCTTCTCTCCTCCTCCTCCTCCTCCTCCCCCTCATCCTCCACTCACCCCCCCCCTCCTCTCCTGATCCTCTCCTCCTCCTCCTTCTCTCCTCCTCCTCCCCCTCATCCTCCACTTACCCTCCCTCCTCTCCTGCTCCTCTCCTCCTCCTCCTTCTCTCCTCCTCCTCCTCCCCCTCCTCCTCCACTCACCCCCCCTTCTCTCCTGCTCCTCTCCTCCTCCTCTCCTCCCCTTTCTCCTCCTCACCCCCCTACTCTGCTCACCCTCATACTCCTCCTCTCATCAGTCCTCCTCCTCTCCTCCCCATCCTCCTCCTCCCTTCCTCCCCTCTTCTTCCCCCCCATCTGTCAGCTCAGTGAGTTATCACAGACGGAGCTGGCTGAGACAGGGGCCAGGTCCCCAGAGCAGTCCACCCGAAACCTGTAAACACACACACACACACACACTCTTTACAGCAGACGCTGATTACAGCGAGCCTCTCAGTGCCTTTCTGTGCCGTAGGGGCCTCTGTCTGCACTAAACAACATTTACTGGGGCTAGTAAAGCAGGCTTTTTTTTACTGTAATATCCCCCCCTCAAGACAATAAAGTCTCCCATCTGGACCATCCTCCGCCAGAGAAACACCCTCTTCTCCCCTCCCCTGCTCTCCGTCTTCTCATCCGTTCCGCTCCTCCTCCTCTCTCCTTCCCCCTTTCGCTCCTCTCGTCTCCTGCCTCGCCCTTACGGCTGTCGCCTCCTCCCGCACCCTGATGGTGTCTCCCTCTGCTCCCCTCTCCTCCTCGCTCCCCCCTCTCCTCCTCTCTCCTCCCTTCTCCTCCTCTCTCTCCTCCCCTCTCCACCTCTCTAGCCTCCCTTCTCCTCTCTTTGCCCCACAAGCTCTCCCCTCTCCCCTCTCCTCATCTCCGCAGTCCCCTCTCCTCCTCTCTCTCCCCCTCTCTCTCCTCCTCTCTCTCCTCCTCTCTCTCCCCCCCTCTCCCCATCTCTCTCCTCCTCTCTCTCCTCCTCTCTCTCTCCCTCTCTCCCCCCCTCTCCCCATCTCTCTCCTCCTCTCTCTCCCTCCCCCTCTCCTCCTCTCTCTCCCTCCCCCTCTCCTCCTCTCTCTCCTCCTCTCCCTCTCCCCCCCTCTCCCCCTTTCTCTCAGGGCTACAGGGTATGCCGATATGCAGACATGTCCATGTGTCCTCCATCTCGAACGTTGTTTCCGTCTTCATGGGAAATGACATTTGTCTTACAGTAATACACGTGTTCACACACAGACGCACACACACACACTAGCACGCACGCACGCACACACACACAGGGCCACCTCCATGCTGGTCTTTATCAGTCCTTCCCATGGGTCCACAGTCTCTCTAATTCTCTCTTATCTCCTTAATACGGTTCTGTTCTTTCTAATGTGATGGACTGCAGCACACCGCCTAATGAAATCTCGACACGCGTATATACTGCTGTAGTCTAATCTGCCCATCCTCACCCCTGTGTTAGAGGGGCTTGTTAAGGCTGGCGGTCTTCTCTTGAAAGGGAATACTCGTACTATCACCCTTGTGTTGGAGGGGCATGTTGTATTCAGTCCCTTAGGCTTAAAGGGATGGGTGCATTGTCGTGACAACCAAAGATCAACTATATCTGTGAATCATCCTGGTTGATGTTCCGGGAGGGCCTGCTATATGATCTGTTTACACTGCCATCGACTAACCCTACGGATCAGAGAGAGATCAATGCTCTCTCCTTCCTTCAGGGACGACCCTTCATTTGATGATGGGCCTTTTACCACGTCTGAAATCAAGCAGACCACACACAAACCTCAATTACAGCACCTACACCTAAATAACTGATCATTAAAATGTGTCTGAATTAATGGGCTGATTGAGCGAATGGGTGATTCCCTGGAAAGGGTGGGAGGAGAGAGAGAAAGAGAGAGAAACAGAGAGACACAGAGAGAGAGACAGAGAATGAGAGAGATACATTATGCCACAACATTACGCAATGTCTCAGTCACGACAGTGAACTCCAACCACTAATGTTGTTCAAGGGAGGCACAGACGCAGGGACCAATGAATATAATTCCCCCATGTTCCATCAGTCCACGCTCCTCAACCGAAACAGAGAGTGGTGGAGAGAGAGAGAGAAAGAGAGAGCGTGAGGGAAAGAGAGAGAGAGGGAAACAGAGCAAGAGGGACAGAGAGAGAGATATATACAGGGTGAATTGAATTTCCTTGGAAGAACAGAGGGAGAAATGAAGGGAAACAGAGTCAGTCCCTCGTACATTTCTAGGCGGGCGCTCAGTGTGACCCCCCTCCCCTTCCACCCCACCCAACCAACCACACATCCACCCTACCACCCAGACTCACACACACACACACACACTGCTCGTCAAACAGAACCCAGGCCGGTTCTGACTCTCTGGTATTGAGTGGCAAAGTAACGGGGGGCTGCTATTCATTCATTTGTGGTCCTGTCGATGTGGTTGGCCTACACACACCTTTTATCCACAAACAAATCAGGATCACCCCCAGTGAAAGATGCTTCACTCTAAATGACTAAATGTAATGGGTGATGCATTAGGAATGATTCTTCATTCTACTCTTCCCCATTATACTCCTCCACACTTCCTTGCATCTATCTGTCCATCCATGTTTTCTCCTCCCTCCTCTCTCTCCTCTCCTCCCCTCCTCTCTCTCCTCTCCTCCCCTCCTCTCTCTCCTCTCCTCCCCTCCTCTCTCTCCTCCCTCCTCTCTCTCTCTCCTCCCTCTCTCTCTCCTCTCCTCCCCTCCTCTCTCTCCTCTCCTCCTCCTCTCTCTCCTCTCCTTCCTCCCCTCCTCTCTCTCCTCTCCTCCCCTCCTCTCTCTCCTCCCCGCCTCTCTCTCCTCTCCTCCCCTCCTCTCTCTCCTCTCCTCCCCTCTCTCTCTCCTCTCCCTCCCCTCCTCTCTCTCCTCTCCTCCTCTCTCCTCCTCTCCTCTCCTCCCCTCCTCTCTCCTCCTCTCCCCCTCCTCTCTCTCCTCTCCTCCCCTCCTCTCTCTCCTCCCCTCTCTCTCCCTCCTCCTCTCTCTCCTCTCCTCCCCTCCTCTCTCTCCTCTCCTCCCCTCCTCTCTCTCCTCTCCCACTCTCTCACTGTCATGCCATGCATCTGTGGCAACGCCTCCGCCAGAGAAATCTAAGGTAGAAAGAGAGAAAGATGATGAAGAAAGCTAGAGAGACGCCTTGGGGCAGATATAGAAAGTAAGAGGAGGAGGACGAGAGAGAGAGAGATGGGGAAGAAAGAGTTGTATAGATAGAGGGACAGAAAAAACAGAGAGGAAGAGATAGAGAGAAAGAAATGGTTGTCTAGATAGGGTAGAGAGAGAGAGGGCGATGGAGAGAGAGGGCGATGGAAGGACTTCCACTCCTCTCCTACGCTGACGGAATGTGAATGCACCCTGCCGTTCATGGCATGAATATGTAGAGATGGCAGCAGCAGCTAGAAGGACTGGCTGGCTGCTTCCAGTAATCCCTTTCCCTCTCCTGACAGCCATGCAGGAGGGGGGGCGGGGCTGTCTGTCACCCAGCCAGTCACACAGTCAGTCACTAAGTCAGTCACCCAGCCAGTCACCCAGACAGTCAGTCACCAAGTCAGTCACCCAGACAGTCAGTCACTAAGTCAGTCACCCAGCCAGTCACCCAGACAGTCAGTCACCAAGTCAGTCACCCAGACAGTCAGTCATCAAGTCAGTCACCCAGTCAGTCACCCAGCCAGTCACCCAGTCAGTCACCCAGACAGTCAGTCACCCAGTCAGTCACCCAGTCAGTCACCCAGCCAGTCACCCAGACAGTCAGTCATCAAGTCAGTCACCAAGTCAAGTCACCCAGCCAGTCACCAAGTCAGTCATCAAGTCAGTCACCCAGCCAGTCACCCAGACAGTCAGTCATCAAGTCAGTCACCCAGTCAGTCACCCAGCCAGTCACCCAGTCAGTCACCCAGACAGCCAGTCATCAAGTCAGTCACCCAGTCAGTCACCAAGTCAGTCACCCAGCCAGTCACCAAGTCAGTCACCCAGCCAGTCACCAAGTCAGTCATCAAGTCAGTCACCCAGCCAGTCACCCAGACAGTCAGTCATCAAGTCAGTCACCCAGTCAGTCACCCAGCCAGTCACCCAGACACAAGGGACTTCACCCCCTCACACCCACCCCCTGTGCTGACATGAGGGAGTATCATTGAGGATGATATAGTGCATTTCAATCCCTACACACGGGTGCATTGGACTTCATACATTGGATTTATACTTCAAACGGCTGCAGGCCATTTCCATCCGTAACATGGCCAAGTTCAGAAAAGCCCAGCTTTGTGGTTTGTATGGAATGTGTGAGGCCAATCAGAGCACATACATATTTCAGGGTATGCGCTGTACACAGTACCCTAGTAGTATGTGGACTAGAAACGATGGCGGTCTGCCATAAGAAGTGGAGAATCACTGTGTGAATCAGGGACATAAAGCAGCACAAATGAGCGAAAGAGGGACATCATTAGCCACGCTAGCTCTCTAGGTTCAATTAGTCCCATATACCCAGGCTGGGCACGGCTTCAGCCAATTAGGTTTTCTGAAGAGCTCTGTCTCTGACACACACACACACGCAAACACACTCTCTCTTTTGCTCACACTCTCTTTCCCTATGATTCATGTTTCACATCATCCGAGAGGTGTGTATGCGTGTGTGTGTGTGCGTGTGTGTGTGTGTGTGTGTGGGGGGGGGGGGTGACTGATGAGGGGGCTAAAAATGTAAGGCAGAAGCATAGACCTATTATCAAGTAGACCAAGTATCAAAGCCGTTGAAAGATGGCATCCTGTTTCCATGGCGAGTGCTCAGTTGCGCATTGAAGCTTGTGAAACAGACATTTGGTCAGCGTCTTGTTGAACTCCCCTTCTCGTCCGGTCTTGGGCAGTATAGTTGCTCGCCATGCCCCTGGCTTGGCCGGGAAGGTACGTTTTGCGAACCTAACAATTTTAGCTCAAGTTTGAGAACCTTCAAACCAGAATATCCCACCCCGTCCATTCAAAGCACAAAACACATGAACGCGCTGACTGACTACTGCTGGGAGGTGGCTAGACAGATAGACAAGTAACCTGTCCAATCATTGCATTTGTTCCAAATACTGTCCAATAACTTTGTTCAGACCGAACAAAATGATTGATTGGGTTTATTACAGTCCTGCGACCTCTAAAGATATTGGATTTATTTAATTTCACCGTCAAACCTTTAGATTTATTGGCTGCTATCAGGATGTGAAGTTTTTTCAACAAATATGACAAAAAGTCCTTTTCGACAACATGACCTGCCCTCCCTTTAATGAAAGGTCATTGCTGTCTTTGACGTAAGCAAACATATTGGGTATTCCCCATTTCAGATTTGTTTAAAACAAATCAGTCTTCAGCAAAAATAACTCTATGAAAAACTGTTACTTGAGCCAGGTTCAAGAAAATAAATATATGTATTGGGGGACATCGTTTTGGACAGATATCACTCCAAAGTTGTTTTGCCGGGATTTAAATCAATTAAAATTTGAATTTGAATCAAATTAAATTAAGTACTAAACTGTAGTTGGTTGTTGCCAAAATGCTATTTCCCTCCAAGGGATAGTAAAAATGACAAGGCTTGGCTTGACTTTTTAATTGGTTAGAGGGGGAAAACATGAAAGTGAATCAGACTGTTACAAGGCGGGTATTAGCAACAGGACACGAGCCAGAGGGGAAGTATGGAGGGGAGTCGCTTAGGATACACATATTCTAATGGTGTGTGTGTGTGTGTGTTTTTCGATGATTCAATGGGACTGTCATCCCCACGTCATCAGAGGTAGCCGGTTATGTAAGGTGCCTGTCTGCACGTTGTGCGCGCAATAATTGACGAAGACAGGTATATAAAGGCTCTCAGGGCTTCTTAAGACTTATGTTGAACACTTGATCATGCCGTAATCTTTAGGCGGTAGGGGCCGAGGCACTCCATTCTCCACCACACACACACAGCGCCACCACACACACAGCACCACCACAGACACAGCACCACCACACAACACAGCACCACCACACACACAGCGCCACCACACACACAGCACCACCACACACACAGCACCACCACACACACAGCGTCACCACACAGACAGCGCCACCACACACACAGCACCACCACACACACAGCACCACCACACACACAGTGTCACCACACACACAGCACCACCACACACACAGCACCACCACACACACAGTGTCACCACACACACAGCGCCACAACACAGACAGCGCCACCACACACACAGCACCACCACACACACAGCACCACCACACACACAGCACCACCACACACACAGCGCCACCACACACACACAGCACACACCACACACACACAGCACCACCACACACACAGCACCACCACACACACAGCGCCACCACACAGACACAGCACCACCACACACACAGCACCACCACACACACAGCGCCACCACACACACAGCACCACCACACAGACAGCGCCACCACACACACAGCACCACCACACACACAGCGCCACCACCCCACCCCACTCCACTCCACCCCTACCACTACCCCTTCATGCACTCGCATGCACCCACACAGACGCACACGTCTTAGCCAAGAGCCGGCCCTGCGCGTTGCACCTGCGCGAACAATGGGGGCCATTGAGAGTGGAGGGAGCGGTGGGGTCTTTCATTAGGGAGCTTTTCTCTCCCCTGCGCAGCGCGGCCTGGGTGAGGCCTCCACACAGCAACCCGCTCACACAGGGACGCTAGTTAAAGCAGCTCTAATTGACGATCCTGCTGGACAGGTTATGAAGAGAGGCTCTCGCGCGGGCACG
Source organism: Thaleichthys pacificus (assembly GCA_023658055.1). NCBI lineage: Eukaryota > Metazoa > Chordata > Actinopteri > Osmeriformes > Osmeridae > Thaleichthys > Thaleichthys pacificus. Next base: position 10,551,348 of record CM042874.1, on the reverse strand, counting down.
CTCACTCGCACACACACACACACGGGAGAGACACACACGGGCAGCGTGCAAGATATAAAATAACATTTAAAAAAATATATATAGCGGTATCCGCCGTGTTACTCTGTCCTGTTTTCTCCCTTTCTTCCCAAACCGTGACCAACGCCAGGCTTCCTTCTCTGCAGAACGCATTAGTCTATCCTCCCCCAGGTCTGACGGCAAACCCTACCACCTTAACGAACACATTTTATGCGGGAAACCCTGCACACACAATCATGCTCACGGACGTACGCAGAAAGACACACATGTACACGCGCACGGAGAGAGAGACACGCGTTTGCAGAAAGACGCACACACACAATCACACTCACACACATATGCATGGACACACACACTGGGGGAGAAGGGGTCTTTGTGACACACTCACACACACACACACACACACATGCAAGGACACACACACTGGGGGAGATGGTGGGGGGCCTGGACCCCAATTATGTATTCCAGGAGCTTCTGAAAGGGGCTTTGGAGGAGTGATTAATTCTAATAATCAATCCTTTTCTGTGGGTCTCATTAAACTGTACTGTACCTACACACACACATCCCATACACTATCGAGATAGACACAGTTGTGTGTAGTCCTGCACATACACACTTTCTATGCACATTTATGCAGTGTTCTGTAAAGACACACATAGTGTACACACACACAAACTCTCCATTTTTCTCTCTCTTATTCTCCAGATACAAAAAGGCCTGATTACCATTACAAAGTGACTGGCCAGAAAGAGAGAGGGACTGAGAGGGAATACGAGAGAAAGAGAGAGAGAGAGAAAGAGAGAGAGACAGAGAGAGAGAGAGAGAGAGAGAGAGAGAGAGGGAGGGAGAGAGAGAGAGAGAGAGAGAGAGGAGAGAGAGGAGAGAGAGAGAGAGAGAGAGAGAGAGAGAGAGAGAGAGAGAGAGAGAGAGGAAGAGAGAGAGAGAGAGAGAGACCATCAAAACCACATCATCCAGACTCCAGAGTATCCAGTGCATCCAGTCCAGTCTAGCCCAGTCCAGCACACGGGCCAATTACCCCAGCCCGCGTTGACTCCAGCCTGCTTAAAAGCCAGGAGACAACCTCCTGTGGTCCCCTCTGAGAACAGATGGATAGAGAGGTAGAAGAAAGAGAGCTGCTTCATGAGATGAAGGCGTGTGAAATCCCTCCAGACCAAACCAGAAGCCATCACAGGCCTAAACAGAAAACAGATCCCTGATCAATAGAAACAAGGTTCCCAGTAGCGGCATGTGGAACAGGTCTAATTGCATATTCCTGATTGTAGTGTACGCACTGTCTATGTGCATTCGCTCTTTTTAAGTTTTCGACGCACGGGAGAAAGCTGTCGTCTCCCCTGTCACGGGACTTCTGAAGATCTGAAGAGGGACGGGGGCGAGAAAGAACTCCAAACCAAATCAAAACACGCTGTTGACTGAATGTCCTGTTTGTGGTTGTGTTTATGCCCAAGTCGTCTCTGCCATGATGCGGGGTACAGTCAGGGGTGCGATGTGGATATTTTAGGCGACGTTGCTCGATTGGACTGACAGGGGGAGTTGAGTCAGAGCGACAGCGTGTCACATGCTTCCGGGCTCTTCCTGGATGCCGGGGGGGTGGGGGGGGGGGGGGGGGGGGGCAGCGCTCCCTTGTGATGTATAGGTCTGCTGGCAGCATGTGACAGGCAGCCACCGAGCACATTCACACACATGCGCACGCGTGCACACACACACACTCTTTCACTGACGCACATCCATGCGGTCTCACGCGACAGCACACCCTCTCCAGCACGTGAGCGAGCGAGCGAGCGCATACACAAACAAACACAACCTACGTACAAGTTCACCTGTCAAGCTGGGTGACCCGGTCAGTGACTCGGTGACAAAGCATGTAACCTTTGACCCCCAGGGTACGCCTCAGACTCCAACACCCTTGTCTAAAGTCCTGTCGCTAGGCTACCTGTTGCTGTCCCAAAGTAAAACTTCTGATGGTGGTCAGACTAACAAATGAGCACTGTGTGTGTGTGAGAGAGAGAGATTTAAAGATGGAGAGAGAGAGAGTTCTCGCCCTTCAACCAGATGCATGGGCGTGCCGGGTCTTCATGCAGTTAACTGGAGGGCAGAGGAGAACATTGGGCAATTTTATGGCACAGCTAACACCCGGGTGTGTCTTTATAGAGAACACACTGCTGCCCCATGAGCTAGAGAGGACTGAGTCAGGAGGGGAGAGGAGAGGAGGGGAGGGGAGAGGAGGGGAGGGGAGAGAGGAGAGAGGGGTGGAGAGGAGAGAGGTGGAGAGGAGAGAGGAGAGAGGAGAGAGGAGAGAGGAGAGAGGAGAGAGGAGAGAGGGGGTGGAGAGGAGAGAGGAGAGAGGTGGAGAGGAGAGAGGAGAGAGGGAGAGGGGAGAGAGGAGAGAGGGGGTGGAGAGGAGAGAGGAGAGAGGAGAGGGGTGGAGAGGAGAGAGGAGAGAGGAGAGAGGTGGAGAGGAGAGAGGGAGAGGGGAGAGGGGGAGAGGGAGAGGGGAGAGGGGAGAGGGGAGAGGGGAGAGGGGAGAGCCTCATGCTCACTGGATCTGATTGCCTGTCCACCAATGGACTGGTCCCTCATCCAGATCCTATCTCTCTGTCTTCATCTTCCTGTTTCCTCTCCTCCTCTGCTCCCTCTCTCCACAGGGTCACAGGTAAGGCTTCCAGTACTTTCTGCTTGGCTGAGCACAAACCATGTTAATAAGCCACACCGCAGGGTGGAGGGACCACACTGTCAATGCTCACACACACACACACGCATACACAGATACACGCACACACATATACACGCACTCATGCATGCATAAACACACACACACACTCACTCATACACACACACACATGGAAAGGCTCCCTCCAGAAGGCATGACAACCCTGTTTGTTTGCAGAGTTTCATAGCGAAGGGGGAGAAGCTGGAACACACCTGGGCGCCATTTTGTTTGGACGCCTGGCTGAACCCACGATATTGCTGACAGCCGGGGGAGCCTTGGGGGCGCTATGAGAGCTGGGGGGTATTAACTGTGGTGTAAAGCAGATGTCCACAGACGGGCGTAACAGTAGGCTGGGGGGGGGGGGGGGAGGGGAGTCATACGGCAGCTTGGCATCATACATCATCATTCTTTTATTTGATCTGGGGGTTGCGGGCAGAGATAGGATGAACAGGCAGGGACAGAGAGAAAGAAAGAGACAGGTGTGTGTGTGTGTGTGTGGGGGGGGGGTTTGCGTGCGTAATTTGTCGGAGCTAGCAGGATCCCTGGTCCTCGGAGCGAGAACAGAGCTTAAGGCTATCGCACAGAGGGGATTTAACATACCTTCACACACACACACAACACAGCTGGGGATACAGTCATCACCCAGCCAGCTTATGATGTCTGCAAGGCTGCCATCAGGTGTAAATCAATCTTGTGTGCATTGGCCTGTGTTAGTCTCTGCTCCCTCTGTCATCTCCCGCACCCCGACTCCCTCCATCTCTCTCTCCATCTCTCTCTCCCTCTCTCTCTCTCTCTCTCTCTCTCCGCTCCCTCCACACCCCTCGCTCCCTCTCTCGCCGCCTGCCTATCCGTCTCTGCCCCCCCTCTCCCGCCCCTACCCCTGCCCCACCGCCACCGGGGCACGCCCGCTCCCGACATGGCCTGCGGACGTCACGCGGGCCGACGTCACATCGCAGCCGGCTGCGCCAATCTCTGTTGTTGGTTCGTTGTTTCGCTTGTTTCGCCGAATCACCCGGCCCCTCGCCGTACCCATTGACGGGCCGGGGGAGAGGGGGGGGGGAAGGGGGGTACGCCGCATGTCAACATGGCACGTACCCTCTCAGTCGCTCATTCGCGCACACACGTTTCCATGGCGACGTGTACCCGATTGAACACTCGCCCTTTGTGTTCGTTAGAAGTGGTTGCTTTTGTACTGTCGCCGTCATCGCGTCTCAACAACACTCCACTGATCTTTGTGTTTCACGCAACCTCTGTAATTAGGTCATTGTGGGACAGGGTGAGGAGATGGGGGTAGGAAATGAGGAGAGGACACGAGGAGAGGAGGGGAAGGGGCCAAGCTAGGGGGGAGAGGTGAGAATATGAGACTGAGGAGAGGAGATCCGAGAGATCAGAGAGAGAGAGAGAGCGAGCGCAAAGGGAGAGCAGTGAAAAAGAGAAAGAGCGCGAGAAAGCAGAGAGAGAGAGAGAAAGAAAGCAGTGAGAGAAAGCAGAGGGAGAGAGAGCAAAGAACAAATGAAAGAAAGAGAGAGACGAAACCTGAGGGGGCGAGAGCAGAGAGACAGAGCAGGGACAGCGAATGAGAAAGCAGGGAAAAAGGAAGAGCGAGAGAGAGAGAGAGAGAGAGAGAGAGAGAGAGAGAGAGAGAGAGAGCGAGAGCTGAGCAGAGAAGTCCTACAGGGCAGCGCTCCACACATGCAGAGAGATCTCAGCGGACGAGCCAAGAAAAGATGGCAGACATAATTAGGTGACACACCGTGATGGTGGCCACATGGGATAAGCACTCACGATGGGCTCCTTATCCTAGACACCGCTGTTTATGTTGATCTGAGTGTTTTCATAGCCGACCGTCTGTGCTCAAAATGGGTAGGGCAGGGGGTCCTTTCTGTTGGAAGGCTTTCGAAAATGAGAGGTTGAGCCGAGGGAGGGAAAAGGACTTGCAGAGAGAAGAAAAAGGACGTGCGGAGAGAGGTGGGGGACTGAGAGAGAGAGAGAGAGATAGAGAGAGAGAAAGGGAGAGAGAGAGAGAGAGAGAGAGAGAGAGCGGAGGGAGAGAGAGAGAGGAGAGAGAGAGAGGAGAGGAGAGAGAGAGAGAGAGAGAGAGAGAGAGAGAGAGAGAGAGAGAGAGGAGAGAGAGAGAGAGAGAGAGAGAAGGAGAAGAGAGAGAGAAGGGAGAGAGGAGAGAGAGAGAGAGAGAGAGAGAGAGAGAGAGAGAGAGAGAGAGAGAGAGAGAGAGGGAGAGAGAGAAAGAGAGAGAGAGCGCAGGGGAGTGTGAGAGACAGGTACAACAAGAGAGAAAATGAAAGAACGCTTGGGAGAGAGAGAGAGAAATACACAGAAATTGAGCCATTGTCCTCACCACTAGAAACTTCCTGAACCCTGTTGAGCTGAAAGCATGATTTGAGCCAGATGCACTGTGGGCCACAAGAATCTTCTCAGCTTTAGCAGCCCTACACACACACACACACACACACACACACAGACACGAGCATTCTCTCTCTTGCTCTCCCTCCCTCTCTCTCTCACTCACACACAGACTTTATCTCTCTTGATACTTTATCTGATGTGTGTGATACTCATAAACACACACACACACACACACAAGCACACACTTACACACAGTGTCTGTTTGATACGACCAAGAGAGCAAAGTGGCTACCACATCCAGCCAGGGAGCTAGCTTTGACCCAACCACAGTCACATGCTAATGTGGAGAGAGCAGAGAGCTGGGGGACAGGAGGAGAAGGGAAGGAGAGAGAGGAGGAGAGCTAGGGGAACAAGGAGGGAAGAGGGGAGAGAGAGTAAGAGACAGGAAGAGAGTAAGAGACAGGAAGAGAGTAAGAGACAGGAAGAGAGTAAGAGACAGGAAGAGAGTAAGAGACAGGAAGAGAGGAGAGACAGGAAGAGAGGAGGAGAGAGAGAGAGAGAGAGAGAGAGGAGACGAGAGAGGGACAGAGGAGAGAGAGAGAGATGAGAGGGACAGAGGGAGAGAGAGAGAGAGAGAGAGAGAGAGAGCGAGAGAGAGAGAGAGAGAGAGAGAGAGAGAGAGAGAGAGAGAGAGAGAGAGAGGGAGAGAGAGGGAGAGGAGAGTGTCAAATGCTAAATTGTGAATGAGAAGAGTGCTGGAGGGGCTGGCGAGGGCTGAGCGGGAGGAGGGAGGGAGGTACAACACTGACTGCACCTATCAGTATTTCCATGCAAGTGCTGCCAACCACAAACTGGGCTCCTATTTGACTACACACACACACAGGAGCGCGCAATGACTCTCTATCCACTCCCAGTCTTGGCATCGGCACCCAGCTAGTTACCATGGAGACCAAGTCCAGTCGTGTTAGGCAGTAGAAGTCAGGGTGCCGTGCCAATCACCTCCCAGTTCATAAGACTGCCGACAGGCCAACTCTGGTGATAGTACACACACAAACAAACAAACAAACACACACACAAGACCTCTGATGCCAGTGTCAACAGTCCACTATTAACTCAAGGGTGTGCAGGGAGACCAGGGCGTCGAGAGCCGGCGGCCACAGATGAGTCAAAATCCTGTTACCACGGAGATGACAGAGGCAGATAGCTAGCAGGGAGAGACAGCGTGGTCGTCTGCAGCTGAGGTCAACGAGACACTCCAAACACCGAGGTCCACCCACACGCACGCTACAGGCCAACGACTAGACTTCCTGTATACACTCCACCCAGACTACTGTATCACTCCACATAGACTACTGTATACATCTCCACCTAGACTAACTGTATACACTCCACCTAGACTACTGTATACACTCCACCTAGACTACTGTATACACTCCACCAGACTGGTGTATATGCTCCACCTTAAGAGACTGTTAGGACACTGTACATGTGTGTAAGCCGAGCCATGTCTCATGACTTTTTAATAGGAACCTCCTGGAACATGGCGAGCAATAACGGCAAACAGAACGTGCGAGTGCTCGACCGGACATGTCATCAGAAGGCACGAAAATGCATACTCCGTGCATGTACCGTGTGCATGGGTTGTGTAGGTGTGCGTGTGTGCGCATGTGTTTGTGTGGGCGGGGGGGCGCGGGGGGGTTTGAATGTCTACGTGTGCCGAATCTGCATGATTCGATTACTACCAGAACACACGTGCCGGTGACGAGGCGATGGGTTTGAATTGGTCGGGCGATCGACATCTCTTCCTCTTGTTCGAAAGAGAAATAAAACGGTCCTCCTACGCTTGGGGTCGGGGGGGTGACGCGTCGCAGGCACAAATAGACTTTCATGTTGAAGTACTGTAGGTACAGGATGCTGACAGTAAGAAAGAAAGAAAAAGAGACAGAAAGACAGAGAGAGAGAGAGAGAGGGGGGGTAGAGAGACTATACAGATAAGATACTGCAGAGAGACTCAAAGAGAAGGTGTAAAGGGACGGGGGGGGAGATTGAAAGGAAAGTGGGGGAGGACGGCGTTTCCTGTTCATGCAATATTCATCTCGATCTGCTCTGTATTCCCTCCGCCATCTTGGTTCTCTAAATTCTTCATGTGTTCCATATAGAAGCCCGAGGTACCGAGGATACATCTATTCTGCGCTGCCTGCAACGCCTTGGGTCTCAGAGGTGAGACAGCAAGACCAAAAAGTTCTTCCTCCCCAAATAGAAACGAGACACGGATTCACTGTTTCATAACACACGATCCAAAACGTTCGGCGCGGATAAATGATTTGGGGGGGAAACGGGGGTGTTGGCCAGGCTGTCTGTCGTGACTACTTGTGGATTGTGTGAAGGACTGGGGGCAGGGGGGTGAGGAGGGGGGCAGGTGACACATGGTGTGTGTGTGTGTGCGTGCATATGTGTGAGAGTGACTGGTGGCTTTTCAAGTCATCGCTGGCACAGGCATTCATCAGTGGTGTGTGTGTGTGTGAGTGTGTGAGTGCGTCCGTGAGTGTGTGTGTGTGTGTGAGGATAAGCAGACTCAACTAAGAGGTGTTAGAGACACTCGCTTCTCCCTCAGTAGAGCTGATGACGCACAGAGACACCGGTTGGCACTTCTCTCGCCGCCGTGACACACCCTCCCTCCTGTCTTCTCCTCGTCCCCTGTTCCTCTCCAATGAGCTCTCCTCTCCTTCAACTGCTGATTGGTGACTCAATACTCACTTCCTTCGCCGGTGTGAAGGAAAAGCAATCAACTGAGATCATCAATAGTTGACTAGCCAGACATAGTAATTGACCTAGCACGAGATTCAGTGTTATAACAGGACAAAGGGCAGGGCAGACAAATAAGACTGTCATTAGGGCAGGGATGGACAGGAGGTCTTACTGGGCAGCCGATAGACAGAGGGACAGATGGCTATCAGGAACTCATCCCACAAAACATTCGCGTTCGCTCTCTTACTTTCATCTGCATCTTCTATCCCTGCTTTTTTAAGAAAGAAAGACCTTTCTTAACTCCCCCCCCCACCCCCCCCCCCCACCCTCAATAAAACAGACAATTTATTTCCTGCCTCTGAAAAGAGACACACAAACCCTGGGGCAGGAGGAAGAGGGGGGATGGGGAAAAAAATGGGGAATATAAAACCGTGTCTAAACCCTGCATAAATTCCTGACGCTCGTTGGAATAATAAAAGTTTTTCAGGGGTGAGAAATGGGAGGCTGCAGGATGAGGGAACTTTTAAATCCCCTGGTTTTATCCCATTTGGTGGTGGTGAAAATAAATGACTTGTCAGATTTGGACTTGGTCGCATAGCTTCCTCATTGGTGAAGAAGAAATGAGAGAGAGACAGAGAGAGAGAGAGAGGGAGAGAGAGAGAGAGAGAGAGAGAGAGAGAGAGAGAGATGAGAGAGGAGAGGGAGGGAGGGAGGGAGGGAGGGAGGGAGGGAGGGAGGGAGGGAGAGAGAGAGAGAGAGGGAGAGAGGGAGAGAGAGAGAGAGAGAGAGAGAGAGAGAGAGAGAGAGAGAGAGAGGAAGAGAGACAGGGAAGAGAGGGAGAGAGGTAAAACCCAGTATTGTTCTAATCTTCATCTGATGACCTTCTCGTTGCCACTACATCGGCCTGTTACCATCGGTAAGTGTGGCTGCTTTAAATACAGGCCTATTACCATCCATTTGCCGCTGACAGAATTATATAATTGGGTTGGTTCTAAGCTCGCAGTGCACCATGGGACTTTTGAAATTTGTGGGCACCAGATCACACGTCACTCTCAGAGCTCCTACAGCTGCGACTGAGAGAGCAGCCCAGGTCTCTCTCTTTCTCTAATCACGCTCTTTTTCAGTTACTCTCTCTCTCTCTCCACCTCAGTCTCTCTTTACCTCGGTACTTTTCTCTCTAACAGTTTTTTACATACTCACTTTCCCTTCCCCCCCCCCCCTCCCTCCCTCCATATCTTTAACCCTAACCATCGGAGAGATGCTGATGCTGGTTCTGCTCAGTGTGTCTGGTCGGCCGGCGAGCCGCCAGGGTCAGGATAGTAGCGGGAGAGCGTGTGCAGAGTGTCTCTGCTCTACGGAGGCCTAGCCCTGAGGGAACCTCCATCAGCCAGACAGGGACTAAATCCTAATCCCTGTCAACGTTTGACAATGCCGTACAACAAAGCAGGTGTCTTTAGCTTCCACTTAACGCCCAGGGACTGGGCGAGTGAGAGAGAGAGGGGTGGGGGGGGGGGGGGGGTGATAAAGGGAAAAGAAGGATGGAGAGACAGAGAGGGAGAGAAAAGAACAAGCTTAATTTACCTCTCCTTCATCCCGGGTTGGGAGCCAGACACGGATCGTTGTCAGGAGTACAACAAAGCAATCGCCGTGCCGACTGAGCTGTAATTCCGGGCGGTTCAGACCTAGCTAATCAGCTCTCGCTGGCACAACATCCATCAGGGTGTGTGTGTATGTGTGTGTGTGTGTGTGCAGGTGCAGCTGGCTGGGTCTGAATCACTGGAGAATGGCTAAGAGGTAATGCTTCATAGGCTAGCTCGGACATCTGTGCTCGACTCGCTGGCCTGCCAGGTGTAAGGCCCCAGTGTCTCTGTGTGTCCAAACCATCTGGTCTGGGTTTGTCAAGTAGGACAGTGTACCTGGCTAGTCGCTATGCACCTCGGTGTCAACTAAATGCTGTGTGGTATGTGAGAGCTTCAAGCTAATGTAGCTAATTGCTTACAGCAAACGTGACAGCTTGTTCTTCAACTCTCACTCTTGTCACCAATAAAGCCATTTTTGGACCTGGAAAAACACTAGGTGCCATGGAGTACCTCCATCAATAGTGCCCTAATGATAATTTCCAACATAAATTGTTGTCATTTCTGCTTTATTGTGACTGTGGCAGTTTAGACAGACAGGAAATGTAGGGGAGAGAGGAAAGGGAGGACATGCAGGAAGTGACCACCACTAACCCAGGCCAAACCCTAATGAACCCAGGCCAAACCCTAATGAACCCAGGCCAAACCCTAATGAACCCAGGCCAAACCCTAATGAACCCAGGCCAAACCCTAATGAACCCAGGCCTAAACCTATAGAACCCGGGGCCCTGCAGTAAGCTCTTAGCCAACATGGTACTCGCTCTGTCCAGTGAGCCACTGCGGCGCCCCCACTATTGCCCTAATTATATAGGACCAAAGGAACTAGGTCTGTGTTTCTTTGGCTTGAATAGAGAGCAACCCTTGTGGGTATTTGAGTGACTGTGTGCGTGGAAGGCAGAAATGGAGAGCGACCCTTGTGTGTGTGTGATGGAAGAAAGAGGTAGACAGTGACTGAGTGTCTGGGTGGGTGAGTGGGTGTGAGAGAGAGAGAGAGAGAGAGAGAGAGAGAGAGAGAGAGAGAGAGAGAGGGAGAGAGAGAGAAAGAGAGAGAGAGAGGGGGGGAGGGAGAGAGAGAGAGAGAGAGAGAGAGAGAGAGAGAGAGAGAGAGAGAGAGAGAGAGAGAGAGAGGGGGGGGGGGAGTGGGAGGGGGAGTGACAGAGAGAGAGAGAGAGAGAGAGAGAGAGAGACAGAGAGAGAGAGACAGAGAGAGCAGAGAGAGAGAGAGGAGAGAGAGAGAGAGAGAGAGGAGGAGTGGAGAGAGAGAGACAGAGAGAGAGAGAGAGAGAGAGAGAGAGAGAGAGGAGGAGTGGGAGGGGGAGAGACAGAGAGAGAGAGAGAGAGATAGACAGAGAGAGAGAGAGACAGAGAGAGAGACACAGAGAGAGAGAGAGAGAGAGAGAGAGAGAGAGAGAGAGAGAGAGAGAGAGAGAGAGAGAGAGAGAGAGAGTGTATTCAAGTTCTCTCATCAAGCACCGCCATCGTTGACTCAAGGCAGAGTTGAGATATCTGTGCTGTTCTCTCAGTCCAAGGCCCCTGAGTACATTTCAATTCAGTCAGCTACCTGCCATTACCTTGAATATGTACTCCATGAATCTACGAGTCACACTGAGTCATACCTCGATATCGCCTCACTCTTAAAACTTCAAATTGAAAATTTACCATGGAAAGTCTTCACCAATCACCATTGAATAATATTTAATTTGCAATTAAAATGGTCTCAATCAGTTGAAGACATCTGTAAAGGTTTGTCAAGGATTTTTGATAGAGACACAGAGAGAGAGAGAGAGAAAGAGAGAGCATTTTCAACATTTTCAACGTATACATTTTCGATTCCCCTGTCTTTTGATTACTGGAAGTTTTTTTGGCGCAGCAGACAGTTTCATAAAGTCAGTACCCTCCACGCTCAAACAACAATACCCACGTCGGGGTTTTGCAATTTATTTTAACCATGACCCCCATGACCCTCCTCTCAGAAGATGCTTTCCTTTGGCCCGGTAGAACAGTCACTGGAGCGGAACGGATGGCAGCATTAAAGTGCTTTCAAGTCGTGCAGGCAGATTCACACACACATACACACACACACACACATACATACATATCCTTTGCACTTTAGCAGTAGCTCGTTTTGTTGAAATAGCCTTGGAGGCAGGGGGTTTCGGACAGGATTGGGGATTGGGGGGGGGGGGGGTAAGAACTTTACTGTCTGCGGGTGGAATTGGGGGCACATGAGGTGACAGTGGGGTGTGGATACAAGGATGAACTTTCTTTAGTTGTGTGTTTTCTCACTCTGTACGTTCCAAAGTGTGTGTGGGGTTCCCGTGTGTGCATCCTTTATATACTCTGTTTGTTGGGTTGAATTTGAGGTACCTCAGTCCTAAGGCAAGAGCTGCCATCAATCATGAGCTATAGTCCACCTCCTGTGTAAGATTTGTAAGACTTTACAAAGTCCACTTTGTAAGATTCAGCATTTTTGGAGACGTTTGTGCTTGGGCATTTAGAAAAAAATGTGTTTGTCTCACAGAACTGTCCCATTGGTTTGATCTGTGAGTTGTGTATTTAAGAATGTATGGCAAGCATCGAAACGAATCGCACCTGCATTGACCATCTCCAGGCTCCAGGACTGTGTGTCTGATGTGGTGATTGGCAGCACGGGAGCATCACAGAGTAAAGTGCCCACCCCCTCCCTCTCACCCTGTACGCAGCGGACTTCGAATATGACACAAACAGCTGCCACACGCAGAAGTTCTCTAATGACGATGTCATGGTTTGACGGTATCGGAAGCGAACGACCAGGAATACCGAAAACCACCTTCGCCTCAACTCCAAGGAGATGGCGGATGGCTTCCGTAGGAGGCTGATCCGGACTTCACCGGTGAACATTTACATTTACATTTAGTCATTTAGCAGACGCTCTTATCCAGAGCGACTTACAGTAAGTACAGGGACATTCCCCCGAGGCAAGTAGGGTGAAGTGCCTTGCTAAGGACACAAGTCATTTGGCACGGCCGGGAATCGAACTAGCAACCTTCAGATTACTAGCCCGATTCCCTAACCGCTCAGCCCACCTGACTCCTGACAACATCCAGGGTGTTGACACCGAGAGGGTGGAGACATGCACATCCTCGGCTGTTTCACCCCAACGAGAAACTGGACCGGTCCAAAAACACAGATGTACCGGACAGAGAGGGCCACCGTCGTCTCCACCTGTCAAGTAGCCCGAGGTCTTTTGGCGTGTGCCAGACAAGAAACGACTGAACACCACTGGTTAAGAGGGCTATAGCTCTGTTCTGGTCTGCCCTCTGGGCAGCATCGAGGTGGGGGGGGAGGACGGTGGGGGGGGAGGGGAGGACGGTGAGGGGGGGAGGGGAGGACGGTGGGGGGGGAGGGGAGGACTGGTGGGGGGAGGGGAGGACGGTGGGGGGGGAGGACGGACGGTGGGGGGGGGAGGACGGTGGGGGGGGAGGGGAGGACGGTGGGTTCTCCCCCCCGTGTGTGAGACGTTGGGGTTCGTGAACAGCTCCTTCAGCAGGAGGCTGCTGCACCCTCAGTGGAAGGAGGGCTACCGCGGGGCCTTCAATCCAGCCGCAGTCAGACTCTTTCATGCAAAAACAACATGACGTCGCACAACATGACATGCATATTGATTTGTTTATTTACCTATTATCTTACCTATTACCTATTATACCTTACTCTTTGTTGCTCACCCTCTACTGTGACCTGTGCAATATTCCATTTGTTACCTTTTATTCTGTATATGAGAGAGGTGTTAATCACCTGTACACTTATCTGTTTATTAAATGAGGTGTTCATAGCATACATCATTATTACTCTTATTCTTATGTTTCAATTTTATATTATGTTTGCCATTTTTCTATTAATGTGTTTTTTCTTATCTGTTTTGTGCACTTGAGCTGCTGTAACGAGGGAATTTCCCCAGTGTGGGATAAATAAAGTTGATCTTATCTTGTCTTATCTGTCATTGGCTGTTAGTGCTAGACAATACAGTATATGCAACCAAAAATTTGTAAAGTTGGAGTCAGTTAATATGAACCCATGTATTCCCTGCCATCATATCAAATATGGTGAATTACTCGACACCTCCAGTTGGGTTAGGGTTAGCAAACCAAACACCAGCTTTACATGTTTGTGAGTGTGTGTTTGTGTGTGTGAATGTGTGTGTGTTTGTGTGTGTGAATGCGTGTGTTGTGTGTGTGAATGTGTGTGTTTGTGTGTGTGTGTCTTTACTATTCCAGCTGCGATGTGACATCACGACTCGTGTTCGCAGGGTGGTGAACCTAACCCAGGCTGGCCAGCTACGAACCAGCCAATGAGAAAACAGCTTTTGAGGCAGAGGCAACATTCTCGGGGGGATGGGGGACGAGTCCCTCCTAATATTCAAGGAAGGAGCTTTTGTTCCCTTCAATATAATTGGCCTGTTTATGTTAGTGGGTTAACAATTTCATTTCAAATGGGGCCGATGTGACTGTTTATGTTAATCCTCTTCTCTTTTTGTATTTTATCCGCTTCCAAAATCCATTCCACTTGTGTTTCATAAAAAATACGTCAATTCTTAGAATCCTTGTCATACTTTATTCATAATCTTGCTCCCATGGTTACAATGAATTTTTACATTTTCTGCAGCGCAGTATTTCACAATCAGGAGTATGAGGTAAAGTTTTATGCAGGCAGTGTGTTCGAAGTGGGCCGGTACTCACCGGTACGCAGTACATTTTCTACATTTTACTCTTAAGCGTACCTGCACTTTTTCTTGCGTACCGCTACTTCTCGCATGTAGCGTGTGCGGTACTCTACTACTGAAAGTGGCCGGGTTTCCCAGATTCGTTAAGAAGCTCTTAATGCCAAGAGCTTCTTAGGAGCGTTCTAGAGCGTTCTTAGAATGCTCCTAAGAAGCTCTTAGTGTTAAGAGCTTCTTAACGAATCTGGGAAACCCTGGCCAGTGTCAGTAGAGATTGGTAATGACCCTAACGTTACATAAACTACACTACCCAGAGGGCACTAGCACTACGTGACTTACCTCATATCTTGACAAATCACGTAAAGGCAAGCAGTTGGACCAGCCCTATCAGAAGTTCGCTTCTCCACTGACCCTAGTTCTGATTCCTGCGTAAGTGCGTAACAGATTTTTCACTGCTGAAAACTTAGAAACTAAAACAATGTGTCGAGTTTCAGAGTTTGTAAATTGTTATGTTAGCCTGGCTTCCGGAAGGTACTAAAAGAATGCGTGTGCCAGAGCCAGACATGTCAACAGAGATCCAAGTCCAACCAGAAACATTGGGTACGAATCATGAGCTTCAAACTAACATTAACGTTGATGTGAGCGGAACAGCTAACGTCAATGCAGGAGTCTGCAGCTACCAACCTTCAACGTTTATGTTGTTAATAAATAACAAGAAATTGTTACCAGCAATATCAATATAAGTTTTGTTTTTCACTGTAGAAATCTCAAATGTCATAATGATTTGCCAATGCAAGAGAGTACCGACACCTTTTCCCCACTTCAAGCACTGGCAGGCACATTTTCTAACTTTCTACAAGTACCTAATTTTAGATAACTTTGATTTGGTATTATGCAAAATTGGATAGACTGTAATAATATGTGAGCTATGTAAAATTGTTATAATAATAATGAAAACAATTATAATAATCCCTTCCAATGTTCAATATTTCGTCCTTGTTTTTACTGTAAGAACACGAGTTGGCCTGGTATGATAGCACACATTCAATCAAGGCCATTTAGACCGCAAACAAAGGAACAGTAATAGAGCATTGTGTCTCAGGCCCTCTGAGGTACAACGGACAGGAAAACAAACAGCCCAATTGGTAGAGAAAGAAAGCAGGCCAAGTTAAGTGGTTTGAAACGTTCCTGTTTGATGCTGTTACCCCTGCTCTAGTAGGCTCCCCTTTGAGGCAGTGATGAATGGTATCACTCTCTACCTTTGATTGGGGGGGGGGGAGTGTGTGTGTGTGTGTGTGTGTGTGTGTGAGAGAGAGAGATCTAGACAGAATCTGTGTGTGTGGGTGTGAGCGTATATGTGTGGGCGTGTGTGGGTGTGTGTGTGAGCGTGTCTGGTGTGTGTGTGTGTGTGTAAGAGTGTGTTTGTGTGTCTGTGTGTGAGCGTGTCTGGTGTGTGTGCACGTCTGTGTGTGTATGTGAGGGTAATCAAGGACCAGGATCTAGGAGGTAAAGCCACTCGGGGGATGAGGCTGACAGGTAAGGAGGCTGTAATACGGCTCTCCCCTTCACACATCATAAATCACGACGCCCTCCCCGTCAGATGGAGGGACTGTGCCCGGAACACCACACGATGCTCGCCGGCGACAGCAGAGAAGCACATCACCTTCGTTTTTATCCTTTCAAGGAGATGTGTCTTAAATGCGTCTTTGAATGCTGTTTATGTGATGTGTGTGTGTGCGCGTGTCTGTGTGTGTCTGAGAGAGAGGACAGTGTTTGAGATGTGTTAAGAAAGACGTGTGCGAGTATATTTGTGTTTGTGTGTGTACGTGTGTGTGTGTGTGTGTGTGTGGTGCTTCCAGGGATCTGGGGACAAGGTGTCGGGTAGCTACCAGTTTTCTGTGACGCAACAGCATCAGAGGCCCCCGGTAATGAAAAATACTTTCATCATTGTTCCAGGCCAGGGAGGAACGAAGCCATGAGAAATGCAAGGAAAGAAACCGGTGAGAGATTAAAGCCAAACACCTCATTAATTGCTTCTTCGAGATAACCATTTCATGATTTCCCCTCCCTTGTTCTTTTCTTCCCCGCGACTTTGAATCCCTTGGCAGACGTTGTGCGTGGTGGGGCGGGCTGGGGGGGTTCCGGGCCGGTGAGATTACGCCACGGTCTGTGGTGCTACGCTAATAGGATCGGCTAATCCCGGGTGGATTACACATGGAAATGAGGTCTGGGACTGGAACCCTGTGGAGCACCGAGTCTTCTCCAGCCACCAGGGTGGAGGGTTAGGCTGCACACACACACACACACACACACACACACACGCACACATAGGAACCCACAAGAGGTTCTATCCCTGCTAAGGAGGGTTGGATTTGAAAGTATTCCGACGCGAGGCCAAAGTCAGGCTGTGACACTATCCAAATCTAAACCAGCTAAAACCTGTCAAGGCTGGATGAAGCAGTAGAGGAAACTTCTTCCTTCGTGGTAAACTTTCGAACACTGTCCTTATGGAAGAAATGCTTCTTCCACCAGCCTGAAGCAGCTGCCATTTATTTCATTGGTTTGTTTGGCTGTCAAAAACAAATGTGGAGACACGATGCACAAACGCCAACAGCTATTTTTCGAGTTGTTGATAACTAATTAGCTGTCGGATGCATACCATGCCAAGTGCCAATTCTGCAGCCTGGCTAAACATAGCCAAGGGAGACATGGTAGTGATGGACTGGGCTGGGCTGGCTGGTTGAGCTAGGTATGGAAGGGCTGGGCTGGTCCAGGGCTGTGGTTGAATTGACTGGGCAGCACTTGTCTGGAATGGCCTAGACCCACTTGGTGGTTGATTGGAACCGAGACATTTGAGTTTGGCCAGGCTAAGCTGAGTTATACTCTTGATTTGGAATGTTTCTTTGAGAAAAGAACAAGGTTTGGCTGTAGAGGGTCATTCCGAGAGAGGTCATTACAGCAGTCGTAGCCAATCACAACCCCTTCACTAGCAGGCGTGTCTCTACCCACCTCTCAGTATGATGTGTGTGTGTGTGTGTGTGTGTGTGTGTGTAGACCACCCGAGATCAAAACCATACAGCAAGACTTTGAGCATCTGAATCGGCTCTCTGAATTCAAAGTGCACCCTCCTGTTCCAGCCACCCCTCCGGCAGAAGGCTGGGGTCCATCAGGACCAAAACCTCACGCCACAAGAACAGTTTCTTTCCATCTGCAGCCGGCCGCGTCAACAAGGCCCAGAACTCCCAACATCCAAGTCCATCTGTCACTTTATGGGACATTGCACCTCTCCTATTTCTTGTATCTTATTTATATATTTTTGTATTGTTTCGAATGATCTGATTCGGATTAGAAATATTTCCACCCCACACCATCCACCATAACACCATCCAACCCACACCATCCACCATAACACCATCCACCCCACACCATCCACCATAACACCATCCACCCCACACCATCCACCATAACACCATCCACCCCACACCATCCACCATAACACCATCCACCCCACACCATCCACCATCCACCATAACACCATCCACCCCACACCATCCACCATAACACCATCCACCCCACCCCACACCACCCACCATAACACCATCCACCCCACACCATCCACCATAACACCATCCACCATAACACATCCACCCCACACCATCCACCATACCACCATCCACCCCACACCATCCACCATAACATCCATCCACCCCACACCATCCACCCCACACCACCCACCATAACACCATCCAACCCACACCATCCACCATAACACCATCCAACCCCACACCATCACCCCACACCATCCACCATAACACCATCCAACCCACACCATCCACCATAACACCATCCACCCCACACCATCCACCATAACACCATCCACCCCACACCATCCACCATAACACCATCCACCCCACACCATCCACCCCACACACCCACCATAACACCATCCACCCCACACCACCTGCCCTAACACCATCCACCCCACACCACCCCCCATAACACCATCCACCCCACACCATCCACCATAACACCATCCACCCCACACCATCCACCATAACACCATCCACCCCACACCACCGCCCTAACACCACCCACCATAACACCATCCACCCCACACCATCCACCATAACACCATCCACCCACACACCCATAACACCATCCACCCCACACCACCCGCCCTAACACCATCCACCCCACACCATCCACCATAACACCATCCACCCCACACCATCCACCATAACACCATCCACCCCACACCACCCACCCTAACACCATCCACCCCACACCATCCACCATAACACCATCCACCCCACACCATCCACCCTAACACCATCCACCCCACACCACCCACCCTAACACCATCCACCCCACACCACCCAGCCCGAGAGCAGAGGGCTGGGTGGAGGATCTCTGCTCTGTGACCCGGCAGGCTCTGGTCTTGCCGAACTAAACCAGTCAACACAATGCGGTGAACCCTGCCTTGCTCTTGTTTACTCACTGGAACATTATTAGCTTGTTCGGGATGCATCTCTTTTCGGGTCGAGTTTATAACGGGAGAATGGAATTAACACAATAATCAAAAGGTTAACGAAGGAATAAAACCCAAAAGGTCAATTTGGGAGTGATTTATGGGGGTTAGGTGGAGAGGAAGGGGGCGGAGACACAGGTCAAAGTTGTTTTTCTTGAACATGGTGCCCATTGTTGCATGCCTATTGACTTTCTCATTTTGCTCTGTGCGACATTTGTTAACGTGGCTAATTAGATGCTTGTTAAATCCGCAGTGCCAGGCCTGTGTTTCTTTGTGTGTGTGTTTGTGCTTGTTAGTGTGTGTGGGTGTGGGTGAGAGTGAGTGTGTGTGTGGGGGGGTGTTTGTGTACGTTTGCGTGTGTGTGCGCGTGTGTGTCTGTGTGTGTGTGCACATGTGTGTGTATGTGTGTGAGTATCTTTGCGTGTGTGTGTGTGAGTGTGTGTGTGTGTGTCTGCATGTGTATGTGTGTGTGTATCGTTGAAAGTGTGTGTGTGCATAATCTGCTCAAATCAACCTCGGTAACATTCTGGAGAAGCAGATTGTTAGCTGGAGATACATTGATGCTGTTTCTCTTTCTCTCTCTCTCGCTGTCTTTCTCTCTCTCAATGCATATCTTCAAACCTCAAGGCCTCCTCAGTATAGATTTTCACACATCATCTAATGTACCTGAGTGCAGAGAAGAAGAACATTCAGACACACACACACACACACTACCAAATCTCTGCATCCACCCCACCCACCCCCGCACACCAGACTTTATGAATCCTAACAGTGTCATTAAAAAGCAATTAATGCTTTATGTTTTGTATCAGTATGAGGAGTCACATCCTTATCATTCCATGATTCAATTAGAGGGTGTGTGTGTGTGTGTGTGTGTGTGTGTGTGAGGAGGCGGGGCACAAGAAAAGAGAACAGCATATAGTGGCTCCACCTATCCTCCAGGTTGATTAAAGACATTACACATTCTCTCTCTCCTCCTCAGCCTCTCAGCGGGGCTGCTTCTCCTACGTCCAGCTCCTCTCAGCCCTTCCACAGCGTGCACACACACACACACACACACACACACACACACACACTGCCACAGCTTGGGCAGCATTATCCCACATGTAAACAGTGTGTGTGTATGTGTGTATGTGTGTCTCGGAGGAAGGCCTCATCCAGCTTTGTCACACTCAGTATTCTGCACTGAGAAAACACAGTAAGGACAACCCCTGTGTTCTGAGAATGTGCGCGTGCGTGTGTGTGTGACAGCTTCAGCAGTGCTGATGCAGCTCTCTGCAGGCATGCTCCCCCCCCCCCCCAGCCCTATCAACATCTGCACACCAAACAGATGACTGTTCCACCCTTACTGCACACAATCCCCCCGGCTAGCCAGTGTGACGCACACAGATCCACCCATAACACTTTCAGACAAGTGCGCAAACACACTCCCATCGACACACGGCAGCGGAGACGCCGAGACACACTGCGGCGAAAAGAGACAGAGCCGCCATCTTCAATGACGTTCCGCAACCCGTCGAGCGCGTTGGCCCGGAACCTCCATCCTTCCCAGACAGGGAAGAGGAGAACTGTCAATTGAAATATCCTCGTCAATATCCGGAACCGTTCACCGCAGACAGGCCGAAGCCACATCAACAAACGGGTTTAAGCTAGTCTAAACCGCTCGGGTGATGAAGTGATTAAACGTGTCTTTCGTGTTGACAGTCAATCTCAGGCTGACTGTCAACACGACTGGCTGGGTTGAGAGGGAGTGCTGGGGGATTTTGGAAGGGGCTTTTCAACCGGCAACTAGTGAGGCTCATGGGGTCCTCAGAGGCACAACATGGGGTTTAGATCAGAGATCAGAGAATGAAGAAATAGATCCTGGTTGGTGGTTCAGCCTTTCACCAGTTGGGGGCACTGTGACTTGAATACTTAGAAGATGGTGGCTTTCGGATGGAAAGTACTAGTAGTTCGCTTCACATTCTAAATAGTGGGATTCATCTCTTGACCTGACCCAAACCCAATTGTTCCCCCCCACCACCATCCCGCCATCCATCAAAACGCTGTCACCAGCGGCAACAACTTACCGGTCTCCCGGGAGATTTGAACGAAGGCCTCCACGCCGCTCTCGCCGTAGTTCCCCTCGGACGCCAGCGTGGAGACGTAGTTCCAGCTCATCGCCGTGACGATGTCCATCATGGCCTGGGCCTGGTAGGAGTCGGGCGGGACCACGCGGGAGAAGAAGTCGTAGCGGGTGTTGTCGCTCAGCTCCGGAGCGGTGGAGGCGTAGCTGATCTGGGGGATCTGGAGGGGGAGGAGCGGGAGAGCGGGAGAGGGGGAGAGGGAGAGGGGGAGAGGGAGAGGGGGAGAGGGGAGGAGGGGGAGAGGGGGAGAGGGAGGAGAGGGGGAGAGGGGGAGAGGGAGAGGGGAGAGGGGGAGAGGGGAGAGGGGAGAGGGGGAGAGGGGAGGAGGGGGAGAGGGGGAGAGGGGGAGAGGGAGCTGGCATGAGTTTTTGGACTGACCAAGATTTGGATCCACTTAAATTCCTCACGAAAAGCACAGGAGAGAGAGTGGATTTTGCTTTCTCAGACAGTACTACAGTCTACACTGTAGCATGGAGACAGGTAGAGAGGAAGACTGGGCGACAGACAGAGGCAGACAGACAAACAGGCAGAGACAGGCAGAGACAGGCAGAGACAGGCAGACAGGCAGACAGGCAGACAGACAGGCAGACAGGCAGACAGGCAGACAGGCAGACAGGCAGACAGGCAGACAGGCAGGCAGGCAGACAGGCAGACAGACAGAGTATAATGTAGCATGGCTGTGAGAGGGTTGACTGGCAGATCAATGTCTCAAGAGGGAGAGGGTCGGCATGAAAGGCCTCGTGGCACACACACACACACTCTCTTTCCCTCTCCCACTGACACACACACACCACGGGCCTGTTGCAACCTATTACTATTCCGGAGGAAAAAGACAGAACTGTCAATCACCACCAGAGGTGTAGTCATGTCACGTCTCCCACTCTCTCACACACACACACGCACGCACACACACACACACACACGTTTGTGAACACAATTGGTGGTGATGGCCCAGTACAGAAGAATCAGTAAGAGAGCGCGGCAAGGATAGACACAGCATGAGTATGTGTTGAGTGTGTGTTGAGCGTGTGTCTAGAATAGTGATCAAGCCCATTACTCGCACACCCAGTATGCCATCACTTGTCAATAAGGAACAACTTGTTTATCATCCGCCACATCTGAGCATCTCGGCGTTGAGATCAAAGACAGCTTTGATTAGGAACAAGAACACACACACACACACACACACACACACACATACACACATTCACACATACAGACATACACACATTCACAGTCCAGACCATCTCTTTGTTCACATCCACGACTACACTTTAGATTCAGATTTGAGAAAGTAACTCAAAGCTACAATCTTTTTCAAACACATCCTACGTGGACTTTTATCCTTCCAAAATATGGAGAAAAAAAATCATTTATACGTGTGTATTTCATTTATTTGTTTTGACTGCCAAGCAACAGAAACTTCCGGAAACTTTTTTGGGGAGTGGAAACATCGGAGATTAATCATGCATGGGGAGTTGACAAACAACAAAAGCAGTACTATCAAAACTGGTCAGGGTGGGAAACAAATAGTTTAGCAGACTGTTATTCTGCCACTGTATTTAAATGGACTAAATATCCATTTCAAAGAGAGCGAACACGTCTCATGCATATGTAACAAACCATGCTTGGGTTTCCACGATGATGGGAGTCTGACTGGGTGAAATCTCCAACTGTGTGGGTGTGGCACAGAGTGAAGGCAGGAGAGGATGCAGGGGGGGGGGGGGGGGCGGAGGAGAAAGAGGAGGAGGGAGAGGAAATTTAGGAGACAGAGATGAGTGGGGAGCGAGAGAGAGCAACTGAACTTTCATTGCGAGCAAAGAGACAATATCGGCGTCCATCTTGGGAGAGCGGTGCAGAGGAGGAGTGGAGGAGAGAGGGAGGTGAGAAGGGTGAGGAGGCATAGGGGGGGGGGGACTAGGGCCAGGATGAAAGCACTCTATGGAAGAGATGAAAAGAGAGGGAGAATGAGGCCGAGCCTGACGCCGTGGGTAGGACGGAGAGGAGAGGAGGAAGAATAGAGGGCCGACCTGTTTGCTGGGTTCGTTTTATGTCTCCTCGGAGAGAGAGCAGCACAGACATATAAATCACACTCTGACTCGTAACTGCTGAGCAACACACCCCGACCAGCTGCTGCTGCTACAGGAGAGGAGGAGAGAGGAGGGCAGGGGAGGAGAGGAGGGGAGGGGAGGAGAGGAGAGGAGGGGAGGAGGGGAGAGGAGAGGGAGGGAGGAGAGGAGGGGAGGAGGGGAGGAGGGGAGGGGAGGGGAGGGGAGGGGAGGGGAGGAGAGGAGAGGAGGGAGAGGAGAGGAGGGGAGGGAGAGGAGGGGAAGAGGGGAGGAAAGGAGGGGAGGAGAGGAGGGGAAGGGAGGAGGGGAGGGAGGAGGGGAGAGGAGGAGGGGAGGGGAGAGGAGGAGGGGAGAAGAGAGGAGGGGAGGAGAAAAGGATATGTGGGGGCAGTAGCAGCTTGAAGTGGCCGTGATGTGAAACAAAGGAAAGTCCCTGTCATACTACGGTCCCCTTTGCCAAGTTACTATGGTCCCCTTTGCCAAGTTACAAAATGTGATTCAACACAACGGTGTGTGTGTGTGTATATCTGTTGGTGTGTAAGTGCAGCATGTGTTTGCAAGTGTGTGCGTCTGTCTATGTGTGTGTGTATGTCTGTGTGTGTATGCGCACGCAAATGTGTGTCCAGTGCTAATAGAGCTGTCTGGGGCAGAGTCAGAGCATTAGGCTGATAGATGGCTTTGCTCTGAAGCTAATTACCCCCAGCACGCAGACACACACACACGCACACACACACACACACACAGAGACCTTTACAGTCCAACATTGTGATGGAGAAGGGCGGACATGTGTCTGGGTGAAGGGCTCAGAGGAAGACAGACACACACGTACACACAGACACACCCACACAGACACACACACACACCGGGTTAATGGCTCGCATGTAAGGACACTGGGAATTGATAGTGACCACTAGGTCAGAAATTACAAGTCATATCACGGAGCAGAAAAAACGTAATCAACATAGCACCACTCTTATTGATCCCCACATGCACACCAATACACACTAACACACACACACACACACACTCCCAAGGACATGTATCTTCTCTCCCTCAGTCTGACAGATTGGACACCTGAAATGGTTGAGATATGAAAGTCTCCTCTCTCTTCACAGGTGTTCTTTGTGTGAGGAGCATGTCCTCCATTTTGGTCAGCGGTTCATCAACGGGGAGAGAGAGAGAGAGACAGAGAGAGAGAGAGACAGAGAGAGAGAGAGACAGAGAGACAGAGAGAGAGAGAAAGAGAGAGAGGTAATTGGGGTGTGAGAGCAAGAGAGAGGTCCTCCTGCACTAGCCTGCAGGCTCAACAACAATGTTCCAGCGCCGGAGCAAGAGAGAGCACCATTGGCATGCTCAGGCTACAGACTCTTTAATCAAGCCCGATGCAACACCTTCCACCTCTCATCCACCCCCCCCCACCTCCACCCCCCCTCTAGGCGATTAGTCACCTCTGATTAGCCTCTCACACACGCCACCAGAACCAGACCCAGCCAATCACATACCCACTATGAGCAAGGCCGACATGACCTGGAAAATTAGTGTGTGTGTGTGTGTGTGTGTGTGGGGGGGGTGTAGGAAAATATAGGCTTTTCTGTTGTGCGACCATCCCAATGAGATTGAATATTCATTGGATTTATGATAATTCTACAACAAATGTCAATCCCACAGGCTAATTTGCTCCACAATCAGGGTGATTTTCCCATCCAGACCAGGGAGAGGGGAGGAGAAGGAGAGAAGACCAGATGAGACGAGAGAGAGGGTGTGTGTGTGTGTGTGTGTGTGTGTGTGTGTGTGTGGGTGGGTGTGTGTGTGTGTGTGGGTGTGTGTGTTGGCCAGAAGCCAGACTCTGACAGGTGAGCCAGGTGAACAGACTGAGCAATAACACAAAGGTGACAGTGTCTGCAGGCCACAACCCTCAGAGGAGAAACTTTCATATCTCTGTCAATAAAAAAAAGCCAACCCCACTGCTATTCATCATTTCCTTTCCTGTCTCGTCTCCTCTCCTCCCTGTTTCGCTCGTCCCCACTCTTTTCCTCCATACCCTTCTCTCCTTCTCGCCCCCACTCCACTCCTCTCCTCACTACTCTTCTCTTCCTCTCCTCCCCGCTCCTCCCCTCACACTTTAAATATTACATCAGCCCTCCTCCGTGACACTAAACCAGCAATAACCACAGTTATTCACCACTGCTTCAGAGAATGAAAGCACAACAGGGAACGCTAACACAAACATACATTAACACAGCAGGGTGCCTGCCCGCTGTAATTACCTAAGAGGTTTATCATCACAGTCAAGATTTGTTCGTGGGATCTGCACACTGAGTCTGGGATCATCATATGATAGGCTGACAGTTGAAACACGAGTCGCGCTTCTCTCCTCGGAATGTAATCACACACTCCAACACGAGCCGTTCTCACACCAGGGCCCTGACACCCTGGGCGCACACACGCACATACACACTCACAAATATGAACACACACGCACATACACACTCATATATATATGAACACACACACATACACACACACAAATGAACACACGCAGACACACAGTTGTGCAGACGGCTGCGTCCGTGTCCTTGTTTGGCTGTTTGACCAGTAGTGATGCGTCCCTGTTGCTCCCTGGGATACGATGGATGATTCAGCATAAACGGGCCTGTCTGGCATCCGACGGGAGGGCGGGGGGGTGGCAAAGGGTGGGGGGGGCTGAGGGGGGCTGAGGGGGGTGAGGGGGGGTGAGGGGGAGACATGGCCGAGGGGGCAGACGGCGAGCATATGTCAAACTCAATCCTGCTCAATGTCATGGTCCCGACCGCTGTAGTAGGGACTGCTCATACATACAGATCTGGGACGGAGAGTGTGTGTGTGTGTGCGCACGCATGCATGTGTCTATGTGTAAGTGTGTTCCAGGGTGCAGAACACGATCTGAGCCTGTGTTGAGTTGATCCTCAGGCTAAATGAAAGGGAATCTCCGATCTAATTTCTCCCATCTCTTCCTTTCTTCCTCGTTTTCTCTGTTGCTCCACTTGTAACCCCCCCCCCTCCCCCCCCACACACCCACACACACACACACCTTTCTCCATGATCCGCGTTCTACCCCCCTCCCACCTTTCCAACATCTGTCCTCTCTGCGTGTCTGCCTGTCTGCCTATATGTCTGTCTGTCTCTCTATCCGTCTGCCTGCCTGTCTGTCTGCCTGTCTGTCTGTCTGCCTATATGTCTGTCTGTCTCTCTATCCGTCTGCCTGCCTGTCTGCCTATATGTCTGTCTGTCTCTCTATCCGTCTGCCTGCCTGCCTGTCTGTCTGTCTGTCTGTCTGTGTCTCTGTATGTCTGTTGTGCCCCCTGCCCATACTCCACACGACCCAAAATGGCTCTCTACAGACCCAGTGGCTTCCAGTGAACAACTGTATCCCCTGTGCACATCCCCTCGGAATAGCTCCTGAGTTTAGGGAGTGCGTCTGTGCAAGTGTGTGTGTGTGTGACAGAGAGAGAGAGAGAGAGAGAGAGCCAGCCGGCAGAACTGTTCAGTGCCCCGGCAGGAGTCACTGAGTGCCCATTTGAGCTCCAAATGTCACAGGCCAATTGGTCATTTCCCCCTCAATGAGGCAGATCGCTCATGTAGCGCCCAGATGATAATGGCAAAAGTGGGACCTAATTGGGAGATACAGTGTGCACTCTCAGTGTGTGTGTTTGCGTGCGTGTGTGTGTGGTAGTACAAGTGTATTCATGTCTCGGTGTGTGCCTGCTGGTTTGGCAGGTTGGCTGGGAAGGACTGCCAGCCACTATGTGTTTGGCATTTCCATTAGTCAAGTGGATGTCATGTGTTGGGGTGTGTGTGTGTGTGTTTCTGGTGTGACAACAGGTCTGTGTGTCTCCGTTTGCATATTCGTCGTCGGAGGGAATGTGTATGCGTGTGTCCAGCCTGGAGTCCAGCCGCTCAGAAAAATGATAATGAGGCTTTCTCTCCATATCTCCCCTTTGATAGCTTGCTGCTCTGGCCTGGGGGTTCCCAACACGCATCCTAGTTATTCATTGGTCCAGTCTTTGCTGCCTCTCAAGTCCTGCTTGTCACGACGCCTGCAGGGCTTTAGCGCACATGTTTAATTCACCTTCTTGGGATTCAACCCGACGACATGTTGATTGCTGTTCCACATCGTCTGGCTGAGAGGCTGGACTAAGTGTGCGTCTGCTTGTGTGTGTGTGTGAGGGAGTGTGTGTGTGTGCGCGTGTGTTGTGGCCAGATGCCAAGTATTCAGCACCGGACAGCGCCAATGGTTCAGCACCCTGGACAGCAGCAGGCAGCTCTAGCGCTCTCAGCTGGCTGCCCCCATAATGAAGGACCACTTACTGTGATAACAGAGTTGTGCTTTTAGCTCAATGTGTCTGTGCACGGTCTTTGGCGCGGGAGACCAGGGTTCAAATCTCACTCATTGCACACACCGAAGGGATTCCTCGCCAGGGTAGCATTGAAGGGCTGGGGGACCTGGACCCGGGGAGACCAGGTGGGGGAGACAGGGTTGTTCTTGAACATTCTGTCAGGCAGGTGAGGGGGAGGAAAGGCCTGGCCGCCCAGAAGCACCCAGTCCCCTGTCTGGAATGACCCAGACCCGTCCAGTCGCACAGGCCTCGACACAAACCTTTTTTTGTTCGAGTTGTAAACAAACGCTATTCAGGACTTGCCCTTTCGCCTATGTCGGCCTGTTCTCCTCTGCCTCGTTACAGTGTGTCTAAGTGTGTCTGTTTGTGAATGAGTGTGTGTGTGTGTCTGTGGGAGTGAGTGTTTGTGTGTGTGTGTGCCTGGTGACTCTAGAGCCATGTGCGGACAGTGGTTTCTGTCATCTCAGTTCCTGCTGTCCTATGAGAACAGCTTGTTCGGGGAAGTGAAACTGACACCAGCCATTCACTGCTTATTTCTAGATAAAGATATCAGATCCCACTCAGCACTGCCACCTTCACCTGACTCTCTCTCTCTTTTCACATATACCGTATCTGTCTGTCTATGTCACTCTTTCTAGCTCTTTCTTCCTTTGGTTCACTCTCTGTTCCACGTCATCTCCACCCCATCATTCATTTGCTCACTCTCCTCCTCCTCCAATCCTCAACCTGTCGCTCACTTGCTCTCTTCCTCTCTCTCTCTTTCTCAAAGAGAACCCACCAACAAGGATAAGGACTCAAATAATGTGGCAGCTCATCTTGAGCACCTGCAAGTGTGTGTGTGGGTGTGTGTGCTTGTATGTATGTGTGTGTAGTGAGCCAGAGTAATTAGTGATCAGTCATTGGTGACTAATGGATGACTGTCCCCAGAGGAGCTTCCCTCCTGGTCCATAAACACTGCATCACCGACAGTGCGTCACTCCCAACTCTGTCACTGTGCAACAGTCTCCCTTTCTCAACTATGGGAGAGAGAGAGAGAGAGAGAGAGAGAGAGAGAGAGAGAGAGAGAGAGAGAGAGAGAGAGAGAGAGAGAGAAAGAGAGAAAAAGAGACAGAAAGAAAGAGAGAGAAAGAGAGAGAGAGAGAGAGAGAGAGAGAGAGAGAGAGAGAGAGAGAGAGCGGTTTAGGGACTCATTAACACGCCTGTGGTGGTCCCGTGGGAAGCGTTATATTTTTATTTTTAGAGTCCCCCCTTCCTCTTTCAGTCACACACACACACACACACCCTCCCCTCTTCCAAGCGGATATCATCCCATTTCATGGAACCTCCTGTGTCTCCTCCTACATAAACACCCCCAGACACAAAGACACACACACACACACACAATCCTCTTCTGAATAGATTTCATCCTACTTCCTACGACCTCCTTCTTCTCTTCTCTGCACACACACACACATCCACACACGCACACACACACACATCCACACACGCACACACATGTGCACACAGCCGGAGAGGAGTACATCTTCTCCTGTGATAAGCGGGTCCTTAGACGGTCTCTGAGAGTGTGTGAGAGAGTGTGTGAGAGAGTGTGTGTGGGTTAGCGTGGGTTAAGGAGATAACCCCCCCCCCCCCCCCTGTGATGCCTCTCCTCTGAGAAGCAGGTCTCACACACCACGGGAGCACTGCTTCTGAACAGGTGGAGTTGAACAGTGGAGCCGACACTACGGGAGGGTGTGCGTGTGCGCGACAGAGTCAGCAGGGGAGAGGAGGACAGGAAGAGACGAAGCAAGAGGGGGAAGGACAGTTTCACTGTAGAGAAAGAGAGAGAGAGAGAGGCAGAGAGAGAGAGAGAGAGAGAGAGAGAGAGAGAGAGAGAGAGAGAGAGAAAGAAAGAAAGAAAGAAAGAAAGAAAGAAAGAAAGAAAGAGAGAGAGAGAACGCATAAAAAGATTGAAAGAGAAAGAAAGAGAGACAGGCCAGTCCTAATTTCCCCGTGCTTTGCGTGGGCATGATGGAAGCACAGCTGGCTTGTAAAGCCCCTGGCCTCCCCAGATCTTGCTCCGCAGTGGGGCAGGGCCGCGTTGAGATGCCTGTAGCCGGCCCCCTTGGTCCTCCAGGGAGCCTTTCAATTCAGATAGCTGCCCGCCATCACCTTGTAGACTGAGTGAGTAATAGCTAGCCATGCACACCCACAGCCACATGGACTTCATGCACTAATGCTCGCGGTCAGATGATGAAGTGCCTTGTGGACACTCTCTCTTTGACTGGGCTCTTTAGTTTGTCTGGCAAGAGGCGAGGGGTGGAGGGGTGGAGGGGTGGAGGGATGGATGGGTGGAGGGATGGAGGGATGGATGGGTGGACAGAGGAAATCAGGAGCCGGGCAAGTCCAACTGTACAGATGTGTTTTTCTTTCCTCCATGCATCTTTTTCGGACTTCTGTAGCTCCTTCTCTCTCTCTCTCTCTCTCTGTCCCTCCCTCCCTCCCTCTCTCCCTCTCTCTCTCTCTCTCTCTCTCTCTCTCTCTCTCTCTCTCTCTCTCTCGCTGTCACTGTCCTTCCTGGCTGCCTTCAAGCCATGCTTTTCATCTTTCCTTCCTCCTCTTTGACTCTTTCCTGCGTCGTTTCCCCCGACGCCGCACTCCCCCCCTTCCTGATTCCTGAGTCTGCTCTCGTCCTTCCTCCTCTCCGTCTTCTCTGTCTCTCTCTCTCTCTTTGTCCCTCCCTCTTTCCCTCCCTACATATTAGCGCTATTTCCTTTTCCTCCCCCGCCAGGCCTCTTTCTTACACCCCATCTCCGCCCCTCACTCCACCCCCCCCCCCCCCCCCTCCTGAGCTCTTTGCCTCCCCTCACTTATTTGCACCTACGTCTCAATTATTTTCCCTCCGGCCCCGACTCCCTTTCTCCTCTCCTCCCCCCGACTCCCTCCTCCCTGTCACACGCATTCCTGCTGTTCTCTCTCTCTCTTACTCTCTCTCTTACTCTCTCTCTCTGTCAGAGCTGTCACAGCAGGGTTCTCCAGAGATGTGTGTGTGCATGTCTGTGTGGGTTTGCGTGTGTGTGCGTGTGCGCATAGATATGTGTGTGTGTGTGTGCAACCGCGTGCATAGGTGTGTGTGTGTGCTGAGGTCACTGAAATCCTCCCAGCACCCTCCCTCAAGGAGCCATTTTCCTCATCTATCTACCATTCTCACCTCCCTCTGGTCCACCCCTGCTCTTTCCCTCTTCCATCCCTCTCCACCGTCCTGTCTGCCTGTCTATGGACCTGTCTGTCTGCCTGACAACCTGTCTGCCTGTCTATGGACCTGTCTGTCTGCCTGACAACCTGTCTGCCTGTCTATGGACCTGACTGTCTGCCTGACAACCTGTCTGCCTGTCTATGGACCTGTCTGTCTGCCTGACAACCTGTCTGCCTGTCTATGGACCTGTCTGTCTGCCTGACAACCTGTCTGCCTGTCTATGGACCTGTCTGTCTGCCTGTCTATGGACCTGTCTGCCTGTCTATGGACCTGTCTATCTGCCTGACAACCTTCCTGCCTGTCTATGGACCTGCCTGTCTGCCTGTCTATGGACCTGTCTGTCTGCCTGACAACCTGTCTGCCTGTCTATGGACCTGTCTGCCTGCCTGCCAACCTGTCTATGAACCTGTCTGTCTGCCTGTCTATGGACCTGTCTGTCTGCCAGCCAACCTGTCTGCCTGTCTATGGACCTGTCTGTCTGCCTGCCAACCTGTCTGCCTGACTACTTGCCCGTCTGTCTGTCAACCTGTCTACCTGCCTGCCTGTCTACCTGCCTGTCTGTCTTCCTACATGTTTGCCTCTCTACCTGTCTGTCTTCCTACTTGTCTGTCTGCCTACCCGTCAGTCTGCCTGTAATTGTTTACTCAAGCATAGGCATCAATGCTACTGACACAGACACACACACACACACAGAGACAGACACACGGTAAATGTCAAAGATCCATGCCAAGAAGGGGATGGAGAGATGAGCGTACACACACACTCTCACACTGTTATTCTCCATTCAAGTGGAAAGCACACTTCCTGTTTATCACTGAAGCACGTGTCAACTCAACTTTGGACACACACATGTGCACCCCCCCCCCCCACACACACACACACAGCAGTGTTATATTTACCATATCTCAGTCAAACTAGGATGGCAGGCAACGAGGAAAATAATTACATTACTCTTCCACAGGTCTCTGCTATGACACAGCACACAGACCTACCACACACACACACACACTCTCTCAACACAGCATTAGAAACGTCACCGATGGCAAACACACGCGACACACACACTCGCACAAAAGCACACGCAAACACGTACGCGCGAATGCACACACACACATACACTCTTTGCCCTATTTTCCGCCCAATCATCTAGCGGACACCACTCACATCCCCACCAGCACAGAGAACGCACTGCACATTGCAGCTCACACGCGCGCGCGCGCACACACACACACACACTGCCCACGAGATTGCTTTATGATTGCGTTACAATAGCCATGTGAGACAGTTATGCCTCCATCATAAACACATTTGCAGGCACAGCAAGTGTTCGATCCATCACAGGTTAACAGGGCCTACCACTCGCCAGGGACGCAGTAATGGACACCGCTCCCCCCCCCCCCTGCCCGTGACCCCCCCCAATGTCCCCCGCGCCACTCCAAGCCAGGCTTGAGTGGAGGATGTTAAAGTGAGGAGGATTGTCTGCGAGCCCGTATACGACGACCGGACAGATTCAATTACAGTGAGACTTTAAAGATACCGTATACCTTATACCTTCGTTGGGCAGTCGACGCTGCCAGCTGACCAACAGTTTCTCTTACTTACTCTTATTCAAACAAAGCCCATTCAATAGAAATGATACATTTCCGGACAAACCTAAAAAAACGCCCTTGTTCCAACTCAAGCTTTAGCCCCTCTCCCCATCTACTGTGCACAAGGCCCCCTCACCCCTCAATTACAGTAAGAGATGGAGGTGGAGAGAGAGAGAGAGAGAGAGAGAGAGA
The DNA here is from genome assembly GCA_023658055.1 of Thaleichthys pacificus. Lineage (NCBI taxonomy): Eukaryota > Metazoa > Chordata > Actinopteri > Osmeriformes > Osmeridae > Thaleichthys > Thaleichthys pacificus. The sequence goes on along the minus strand of CM042874.1, from coordinate 10,519,042 downwards.
GGAGAGAGAGAGAGAGAGAGAGAGAGAGAGAGAGAGAGAGAGAGAGAGAGAGAGAGAGAGAAAGAGGGAGAGTCGGCGAAAGAGGCGGAGAGAGAGACCGAGAGAAAGAGAGAGATTGGTGTCGAAATCGATTTGGACAGGTATCGAAGTGTGTAGCAGAAAGCTGTCTTCCTGTGTCGTGTTGACGCCATGGTAACGGATCAAACCGAGGAGGTGGCGCTGCGGGGGGTGGGGGCCCTATCAAAGAGCATGGGTAATGGAATGGAGACATTTGTTTCGACAGTGTTACACTCCGGCTCACGCCTGCATATCTAACATGCTCTGTTGTGATTAACATTGCATAACCTCCCAATGGGGATCTTCAAAGACCCGGACCCAGTCAGAGGCGTGTGTAGTGTGTGTGTGTGTGTGTGTGTGTGTGTGTGCGTGCGTTGGTGTGCATCTGTGTGTGCATACACACGAACGATGAACTTTGAGCTCGACCTTTGCATATCCCCCATTTGGTGTCGGGGTGAAGGAGGGGAGGAGGAGAGAGGAAAGGAAATGAAAGGGAAGGAAACAAGACAAAAGGAGATAAGAGAAGTGAAGGGAAGGGAAGAGCGGAGAGGGAAGAGGAGAGAGAAGAGAGGAGAGAGGAGAGAGGAGAGAGGAGAGAGGAGAGAGGAGAGAGGAGAAGAGAGAGGAGAGAAGAGAGGAGAGGAGAGAGGAGAGAGAGGAGAGAGGAGAGAGAGGAGAGGAGACATGAGGAGAGGGGAGGTAAGAGGACAGGTTTCTGCAAAAGCTCGTTTTCTCCTCTGCAGGGGGTCACCGTGGCGTGCGGTGGTAAGCGTCTAGCTGTTGTCCAATAACACTCCAGAAAAAGTGCTGAGTCCCAGGATAAAGAGGAGTTAGTGTCCCCTCTCTCTCTCTCTCTCTCTCTCTCTCTCTTTCTCTCTGTCTCTGTCTCCCTCTTTATCCCTCTATCTCCCTCTATCTCTCACTCCCTCTCTCTGTCTGACGGCCACATTCTGGATACTTGAGAGCGGAAAATAGCCCCAGAAAAGGACCATCTCATCATCCTCAAGAAGAGAGGGATGAGAGGAGAGAGAGGCTAGGTCGAGGGAGGGTTTGTGGAGATTAGGGTGTTGGTCGTTCTGTCTGTCTGACGGTGTGTCAGACAGACAGACCCTAACCCTAACCCTTCACTGTTGGGTATTTAGTCTGGTTGCACGTGACCAATATATTGTCAAGGGTTAGTGTGTGTCTTTACAATAAACAAGATGCAATAATTGCACAGTTAAATCCATTTCTTTGGTGATTACATTTACGGCAAACAAAAACAAGTTTTCTGCACACGGCTCGCATTCCTTTGACTTTTCGTCGCTCTGATGACATGAAATCGCTCTCATTAACAGGTGAAGTAGCGCTCGATGGCGACGACTATTACTCACAGCACGCACACCCACACAAACGCACCCACACACACGTACACACACATTCCACATGCACGTACACAATTTTAATACTGCCACATCAACTTGTTTGATTACCACTGTGTTAATTAAAGCGTGATCATTATTGTGTTTAATTGGATCTGGTGTGACTCACACACACACAAATGCATGACCGCGCATGGATACACTCACACACACACACACTGGGGAATTTTGCTGCACCTGTAATCTTTATGGATTCCTCTGACAAATGCGCGCACACACCTGTAAGATTATGTGCATTTGGTGCAATTGCACACACGCCCGCACAGTTCATTTGGAATCTTTGAACATAGCTCATTACAGATACACTGGAGAATATATTACACTCTGGGTGGGTTGGAGGGAGAGAGAGAGAGAAAATGAGGGAGAGAGAGAAACAGAGAGGGAGACAGGGAGAGAGAGAGGACTAGTGAGTGAGGCAGAGAGAGAGGGAGGAGGAGGGAGGGAGGGAGGGAGCGAGAGAGAGAGAGAAGGGAGAGAGAATGGAGAGAGAAATGGAGAGAGGAGAGAGAAGGGAGAGAGAGAGAGAGAGAGAGAGAGAGAGAGAGAGAGAGAGAGAGAGAGAGAGGGAGAGGGGAGCGAGAGAGAGAGAGAGAGAAGGGAGAGAGAGAGAGAGAGAGAGAGAGAGAGAGAGAGAGAGAGAGAGAGAGAGAGAGAGAGAGGGGGAAATAAGAGACGGTGTGAGTGGAGGAAAGCAGAGAGGACGGCTGGTGTATTAGGGGGCTCGTGGCATGACAGTGAACACACACGCACACTAACACACACACAAACTCGCACAAGCAGGTTAATGCGCCATCAGAGATGGGGAAGATGAGAGATGACTCCAGAGCCCGAATATGATTATCATTTCAAAGACCCTTCTCCTCTCAAAGAACCACTGCTTTACAGAGGGAACCAGGTGGAACAGAGAGAGATCCAGGCAGCCGGAGAACCCTAACACTCTAGGAGCAGAACGTCGGTCATGAGACCAAAGTAATGCTTAGAAATAAAGAGCTTTGCGAGAACAATACCAATCTCCTAAAATGTCCTTGGAGAGGGGCTAATCAAACTGTAGTGTGTGCACTGTATTTACCTAACCTACAAGCACCTCAACCCTAACCCAACCTTACCCCTAACCCACAAGCACCTCAACCCTAACCCAACCTTACCCCTAACCCACAAGTACCTCAACCCTAACCCAACCTTACCCCTAACCCACAAGCACCTCAACCCTAACCCAACCTTACCCCTAACCCACAAGCACCTCAACCCTAACCCAACCTTACCCCTAACCCACAAGCACCTCAACCCTAACCCAACCTTACCCCTAACCCACAAGTACCTCAACCCTAACGCAACCTTACCCCTAACCCACAAGTACCTCAACCCTAACCCAACCTTACCCCTAACCCACAAGCACCTCAACCCTAACCCAACCTTACCCCTAACCCACAAGCACCTCAACCCTAACCCAACCTTACCCCTAACTCACAAGCACCTCAACCCTAACGCAACCTTACCCCTAACCCACAAGCACCTCAACCCTAACGCAACCTTACCCCTAACCCACAAGCACCTCAACCCTAACCCAACCTTACCCCTAACCCACAAGCACCTCAACCCTAACGCAACCTTACCCCTAACCACAAGTACCCTAACCCAGGAGTTAGATGGCTGAGCGGTTAGAGAATCGGGCTATTACTCAGAAGGTTGCCGGTTGGCCAGAAGGGTGCCAAATGACGTTGTGTGTGGGCAAGGCACTTCACCCTACTTGCCTCAGGGGGAATGTCCCTGTACTTACTGTAATTCGCTCTGGATAAGAGCGTCTAGCTCAATGACTAAATGTAAATGTAACCCTAACCCAACCTTAACCCAGAGGCTTGACAACCCTAACCCGATCTTAACCTCACCCAACACAACCCAACCTTACCCCTAACCAACAAGCACTTTACCCCTAACCCACCAACCATCCATCCTGAGCTCCTACTGGGTTCAATGAAGACCGCTGCAGTCAGCGAACATGGAACTGCTTTCTGGCATGCTAGCAGAGATATTTCAGACCTAACTACTGCTTTCACCTCATGTAAATACTGTACTGTAATGTTCTGGACCAATTTGCTTCAGGGGCCCCTTATTTAAAACATTTATGAAGCCTAAATATAATTGAAACCATTAAGTAAACGTTTTACTCAATACTGTGGTAGTGGTACAATCTTGTGGTTCAAGAAACAAGAATGATCCTGATAGGTAATTGACAAGTCCAGCCACCTCTGGTATGCCCTCCAGGATCCAGGCCAGATCAATGGATACCTGCTGTAATTCATCCAAGACAAGGATCTTTGCAACATATGGATTAGTCAGGTCTGGGTGATCTGTCCTGAAGCCAACCTTCCACTTGGCCTTGACATCACAGCATTAAATACACTTTAGCAGCCAACGGCATGGAAGAAATGGGGTTATGTTATTTGCTAAGTAGAGCTAGTTATTCCATTACTAGATGTTCATGTATTCTATCATTAGAGCCTTTCACCTACTGTGTGGTGTTCCATACTATAATCATGTCCCGTGTACAGGCAAGGAGCAGCTATGTCCAGTAAACTGAAGGATCTGACCTGGTGTCGGGGCTCTAAAATACCTTCAACAATGCCCGATGTGAAACCTACATAACTAGCGCACTGTTGAAACCCGAGAGGTCAGTGGTCAGAGGGCGCGATGAGGTCAGTGGTCAGAGAGCGCGAATGAGGTCAGTGGTCAGAGAGTGCAATGACCAAGGAAGTTGGACCGCTTATGATCTCTTCCTTCAATAACATCCTCTGACGCCACCGTCTCCAGTCATGAAACGTTGTTTTGCATTGCTCAACACAATACAGAATCCCTGGCTTCCGTGATCAAGGGAGACTTTCCTGTGTGTTGTCTACTCATTATCTACTCAAGACTGGGAAGATTCTCTCTCCATTCTGAAGATTGCTTCATACTTTCGAAACCCGGAACCCAAACGAACACACCCCCCGAGAAGAGACAAAGACAACGTTTGTTCATCAAAAGTGCGTGCGTGTGTGTTTGAGCCTGTAAGCACAAACTGTGAGGTGAGTTGGAACGACGGTCTCTCATAGGGATTGGCCTTCCTACCGTGCTTCCACTACAGGGGGAGACACTGTCGCTTGCAGAAACACCAAATGATAGTTGTGTTGTCGGGCATAGAGCGGCTCATCACTCCAGGGGAAACCCAGGGAAGCATGCTCCCGGTGTCGGGATTGATTCCCATCTTGCTCATTCACCCACTGTGTTTGGCTGTGGAGAACATACCCATGAACGCTCACAGACAGGCACGCGCACGTACACACACGCTACACAGACACACAAAACACACACCCAAGGTGACCCCCCGAGGTAAAGCTTTGGATTCGTTTCGAGAGAAAAAAAAGAAGGAAAAGACTCGGATGCACTTAATGTCTGCCGAGGTCTCAGTCACGGTGTGTGTGTGTGTGTGTGTCTTACCTAGTTTTCAGTCACGGTCTGCGTGTTGTTATGAAAGGTCATCAAACACGGTGAGTCATCCTTGGTTATCGCGATCCAGCACCTTAAAGCCCAGTGAGGAAACTCTATTACACACACACATGCATACACACACACTTCTCCACCCTGCATTTCTCTGACATGAGCCAAAGGCTCTATTTTCTACCCTATGTTAGTAAATCCTTCTGGAACACGCAAGCAAGCAAGCATATGTGTGTGTATGCATGTGTGTGTGTATGCATATGTGTGTGTGTGTATACATGTGTGTGTGTATGCGTTTGTGCACATAACATATGAGCTATGTGAATTCTCTCAGCAGTGCGTGAGCTTAGATCATCCTAGCACTTAAACTCCGAGAGACGGAGAATGAGGGGGGGGGGGGGGGTTTGGCCCCGGGCGTTTGCCCACATCCCTGAATCACCACAGGATGGAGGGAGGGAGATGGGGGGGAAAGGGAAGGGAGGAGGAGGGGGGGGGGGGATGGGGATGGGGGGCAGAGGGAGGAAGAGACACGGAGGGCAGAGAGAGGGAGAGAGTGAGGAAGCGAGGAGGAAGGGCCGAAGAGAGAAGAAGGAGAACAAATGGAGAGAGAGGGAGCTAGAGAGAGAGAGACTGTACAAGTGAAGGAGGGAGAGAGTGAGAGAGAGAAAGAGAAAGAAGACGGAAAGAGGAAGGAGAGACAGACAGACATACACAGACAGACCGAGACTAAGAGAGTTGAACAGCAGCAGTAATTGGTGTGTTGGCGAACAAAGCCTTAGCTTTCAATGACAGATCCTGGTCTCATTATAGAAAGAGAGAGAGCAGAAGAGCGAGCGAGAGAGAGAGAGAGAGAGAGAGAGAGAGAGAGTGGGAAAAGTAGGAGATTATAGGAGAGAAAGACGAGAGGTGAGCAAAGAAAGAAAAAGTCATTTATTTTAATCAGAATTGGATCCATTCAGAAAGGACTTCAGGATGTGTGTGTGTAAACGCCATGCTGGATGCCCTTCTGTTCCTGGTGAAAGTACCAGGACCCCCCCCCCCCCCCCCCCCACCGCCCACCCACCCAAACACACACGTACGCACACAGACATTCTGCAAGGTGCCTTGCAACTGTAATTTTTCCGGGGTAGGTGAAATCAGCCCCTCCCCACCCTGCCCCGCCCCCAGCTCCTCCCCACCCTGCCCTGCCCCGCCCCTCCCACCCTGCCCCGCTCCTCCCCACCCTGCCCCGCCCCTCCCCACCCTGCCCCGCTCCTCCCCACCCTGCCCCGCCCCAAGCCCCTCCCAACCCTGCCCCGCCCCAAGCCCCTCCCCTCCCAACCCTGCCCCGCCCCCAGCTCCTCCCCACCCTGCCCTGCCGTGCCCTGCCCCTCCCCACCCTGCCCCGCTCCTCCCCACCCTGCCCCGCCCCAAGCCCCTCCTCCTCTTGCAGACAGCTCCTCCAGGACCCCAGCCTGGCATGAGCTCCCCTCAGCTTCTCATTACACATGTCACATCTCACACTGGTGTCAGGGCACTGAAGTATGACACGGCTGAGTTGGGGGGGGGGGGGCGAAGGTGAAGTGAAGGAGAGGAGGTGAAGTGAAGGAGAGGGGAGGGGAGGGAGGGAGGGAGGGAGAGGAAAGGAGAGGAAAGGAGAGGGGAGGAGAGGGCAGGGGAGAAGGTGAAGTGAAGGGAATAAGAGGAGATGGGAGGAGGTGGAGTGAGGGGAGGGTAGGAGGGTAGGGGAGTAGAGTGGTTTCCTGGCCTGTTTTATCCTCAACCTCCAACCAGGAGAGTGCCTGTTTATCCTGAAGGACAACGACTCAAGCCTCTGTTGACTTCCTTACTTAGTCAGGAGAGAAGCGTAGTTTAAAGAGAGAGAGAGAAAATGGAAGTCAGGAGAAAATGAAAGGCATGAGGATGTGCAAATAAGCTGCATACCACACACACACGCACTTACACATGGCTTCCTCCTCCCTGGGGGGTCCAAGAAGGGGTCGGGCTCTCTGAGCGACAGGGTGCAAACACATGTGTGACAGGAAACGGACTCCAGACTCTGCTCTATAGCTCCCCATTCCGCCCCCAGGCTCCAGAGGCCAATCAGAGGTTACCGTGTCACAAAGAGTAGATGTCAATCAACCGTGTGAGAGCCTTACTGGGTTAGACAAACAGAGGGTTGGAGGACACAGATACACAGACACAAAGAACAAGTATCTAGTTGACACCAAATGGTGGTTACATTGAAGAGGAGAGGACAGGAGAGGACAGGAGAGGACAGGAAGGGACAGGAGAGGACAGGAGAGGACAGGAAGGGACAGGAGAGGAGAGGACAGGAGAGGAGAGGACAGGAGAGGACAGGAAGGGACAGGAGAGGGACAGGAGAGGACCTGTCCTCTCCTGGAAGCCTGTTAAAACACCTTTTAGAAGACACTAAAGCAACCAAGGCCCCATAACAGGCCTCAATGCACTTTACAAGGGACAACCTGTTTGTGTGTGTGTGTGTGTGGGGGGGGGGGCATTTCCCCCATCCCAACCAAACTCTCATCTAAACTAGGTTTCAGTTGTTTTCGTTGGAACCACGCTTTCATCTAGGGGGGAAGGGGCTCTAGTAATGAATGTGTAATGACAGTAGCAGAGTATTTAGAGAGAGAGACAGGGAAAAAAAAAGAGAGAGAGAGACAGAGCAAGAGAGAGAGAGACAGAGACAGAGAGACAGAGCAAGAGAGAGACAGAGAGCAGAGCGAGAGAGAGAGAGAGAGAGAGAGAGAGAGAGAGAGAGAGAGAGAGAGAGAGAGAGAGAGAGAGAGAGAGAGAGAGAGAGAGAAAGAGATAAATAGAGAGGAAGAGAGACAGAGAGAGGAAGAGAGACAGAGAGAGGAAGAGAGACAGAGAGGGGGGAGAGGCGGTCGAACATTCTAAGAGCAAAAATATGACCTATTGATTCTCTGAGAAGGTGGAGAAGTGGAGAATGGGCAATGTCCTGACCTCTAGAGAGAGAGAGAGAGAGAGAGAGATAGGGAGAGAGAAAGAAAGAAAGAAAGAGAGGGAGAGAGGGAGGGAGGGAGATTACAGTAAGAGAAAGGGAAAGAAGTGATAGGAGGGAGGAAGAAAGCTATACTATTAAATGGATTCATTCATCTCTTTTCCAATCATCGTTTGCTAATGTGTATCACCCATTTGGCTGATGAACAGCAGCCATTTTGCCACTGCAGCAATGTTGACAGAGGAGAACTACAGAAAGCCAATACAAACCGTACCACAACTTTACTGTAACAACAGGACATCCATAAAGCAACATTACCACAACCATACATTAATATCACAGTGACATTAACACACCATAAAAGAACATTACAACAACCACACGCTACAATTATAGTGACATTACCACAACCATACAGAAACGACCACAACCATTCAGTTACATTACCACAACCATTCAGTAACATTACCACAACCGTACCTCAACGTTATGGCCTCAACATCCTCCACAACCTTGTCAACATCCTCCACAGTGTTTCTGTGCCAACTAAGAGCTGTTTGGAAGGTAATCTGTAGGCCAGTGGTCAAACAAGTTAGTTCCTAAGCAGATGTTTCTTCAAATAAAAAGCCAATGCTACAAGATCAATATTCAGCTAATTGAGGCAGACTGCGCTAATAGGGAGGGTGAAAGTCAAGACTTTATATTGATAAAATGTAGAGTTAGCAGTGCTCTGTGAAACTGAAATACACACATAGATTCAACCGTTTTTGTAATGCGCATGAGATCGAAGATGGTGTACATGAGGGATTAGATAGTATATAGAGGTGGTAGAACGTGTACAGGAGGTAGTATATAGTGTACAGGAGGTAGTATTTAGTGTACAGGAGGTAGTATATAGTGTACATGAGGTAGTATATAGTGTACAGGAGGTAGTATTTAGTGTACAGGAGGTAGTATATAGTGTACAGGAGGTAGTAGGTACAGGAGGTAGTATATAGTGTACATGAGGCAGTATTTAGTGTACAGGAGGTAGTATATAGTGTACAGGAGGTAGTATATAGTGTACTGGAGATAGTATAAAGTGTACATGAGAGCAGATAGCATACAGGCTGGGATTGGAGTCCCAGCTGTAATGTGTATTCTGCCAGCCCCAGGTGAAGCCAGTCTAGTCCTATTACCAGTGGAAGGTGGCAGGCATGATAGATGCCCAGTGAGATGTGGAAGGAGTGATAAAGATAAACAGATAGATAAATAAATACAGGCCTCTGGATGGATGGTGGCTGGCCTATGAGATGATGGAGTGGGACATAAGCCCTCTGTCACACGCCAGACTGGTGTGTGCGTGCGTGTGTGGTGTGTGCGTGCGTGTGTGTTCAACCTGAAGACACACATAAACGCAAACGCCCTCACCCCCCCCCCCCCCCCCTGCAGCTTTGGCCAATAATAATGGTCAGTGGTGCTTAGAAAAGGTTTATACGAAGAAAAAACAAAAACAGAAGGTAAATTCGATCTTGTAGCTGTGTCAGTGAAATTTAGGAGCGCCACTGTCTGTGTGCTCCCGGGGTACGTTCATCATCACGCAATCCGTTTCCTGGCTGGATGAGCGCCGGTGGCGCCAGCGGCCGGGGCGCCAGGCGTGATTGGTGTACCAAGGTGGGCGTTACGACTCCCTCCTCTCTAATTGGTTTGTTTTCCCTGTGCCACTCCTGCTCTGCAATCCCCACAGTTTTAGAAACTGATGGGGAATGTGTGTGTGAGTGTGTGTGTGTGTGAGTGTGTGTGGTGTGTGTGTGAGTGTGTGTGTGTGAGTGTGTGAGTGTGTGTGTGTGAGTGTGTCTGAGTGTGTGTGTGTGTGGAATGCTCGGGTGGGTTTATGCTGGTGTGAGTGATTGGGACCAGAAGGCAGTGCTGTTCTGTTTGACAGAGGTGGGAGTGCTGCAGACGAGGCTTGATGGAATAAACAGACAGGTCGGCCCACGCCACTGAGCACCAGGTTGCACGCACACACACACACACACACCACACACACACACCTTAAATGAAATGGAGTGTTAAAACACAGCCCCAAACATCCTGAAACAGCCTCAAACATCCCCACAGCGTCAAATCCTCCTCCGACATGGCCTCAAACAGCCCTGAACACGGCCTCAACCACGGCCCCAAACCCCAGTGTCAGAGTCATGTAAGTCCGTCCCTGGGTTCAGGACATCCCTGTGGAGAGTACAGCTGGTGCCGGGCGGGCCCAGCCGGGCTCTTCCCCCTGGCACGCTGCCCTGCTCAGACCAGCCTCCCCTGGCACGGCCCCCGGGCCTCCCTGGTGCCGCTGGCGCCGACACAGGAAGTAGCGGGGCCAGGGCCAGGGAGCGAAGGGGGGCGGGGGGCTGCTCCTCTAGGGAGGCTGGCACAGGGACAGCTGGTAGCCAAGCTCAGGGTTGTGAGGCATGGAGGGGTTGAGTTCTCTTGTGTCACACACTGCCTAACTGGCCCTGAGCCTAAGGAGAGTACGCACACACACACACACACGGTCTGTACAGCATATTTCGAATCCACGTGACACGCAACGCCCGAGCATACCGACACACGCACACGTGTGTGCGCACACACACACCACACACACTGCAGCCAGGACCGCAGGGTATCCCCTGCTTCCCAAACAGGAACAGAAGGACAAAATCTACTTCCTATAAGCGTGTATTTTCATGCTGTGGTCTTACCATGTGTGAATGTGCACAGTACTTTACAGGTAGGGATGGGTATCGTTAATTTTTATCGATATCGATACCATTTTCGAGACTGCTTAACGATTCGAGTCTTCATCAATACCACTATCGATACTTTTCTATTTGGTGGAAAGAAAGACGAGACAATAAATTCTTAACAGAACTGTTATTGCTATTATTGCAAAAACTGTGAGTCTTTAATTTCTGATTTCAACATAACGTATAACTATGAGGACAGTAAAATAATATCAGCAGCAAAATGTCCAACATGTTTTTTCCAACAACAAAGAAAATAAATAATATACATAAATAAAATAAATATTATGCTTTACACAAAAAAAAAAAAAAAAATTGACAGCTCTTCTTAACAGTGTTTTTTCTGCAGAAAAATGAGCATGTCTGCCTTGCACACATCAAATTTTAGGGGCATATGCGAGTGAAATAGTTGCACTGTTGAGCCCTGAATTGGCTTATTATTGTCAACGATGGAGACTTGCTACGAAGTTGGGGTGCGCTCACCAGAGCATTGTCCTGCAACGGCAGCTGGAGTTGGCACCGTTGCGATTCGAAGACAGTCGAAGGTACTGCATTTTATCTTTATCTGATGCACAACGTTGAGGTGCTTGTTCATCGCAGTTGTGTTCCCCCCCTTACAAGAAATTACTTTAGAACATATATTGCACTTTGCTTCGTCTTTAACTTTGGCTTTAATGAAATGTAGCCAAGCCTTTGACCGTTTTGTGCGTTCTGCCATCGAGCAACAAAATGAGAAATGAAGCGAAGTAGCGCGTGAGGCAATTAAATTCTTCTTCGTTTAGTTTAAAGGCGGTTGGCAGGCCATTCAATTGAATTTAGTCATTTTATTAGTCAAACGTATGTTTGTGCACCAGTGATTTGATTTAAATGACATTACTTATTTCTCGAGACATAAGTCAACGTTACATTATATTACTTAGGCTCGATAGCGGTATCGATAAGCTCGGACCTTATTGATATTCGGGTTTTGAGAAATTTGGAACCGGGTCCTTACAGAACCGGTTCTCGATACCCATCCCTATTTACAGGGGCCACAAGTCATGAGTTTGCCACTGTGAAACCCCTTATCCGCCCTTGCAAACACCCCAAAACACACACACACACACAGTCTATACTCAACACTAATGGCATAACCGCGAGCATGTTTACCCAATCTTTATCATGATATCCATGAATGTCACGTCCATTCTCTCCACCTACCTCTCACTCATCTGCATCCTGTGTGTGTGTGTATGTGCACACATACCTTCTGTGTTTGTGTGTGTGTGTGTGTGAGAGAGAGAGAGAGAGAGAGAGAGAGAGAGAGAGAGAGAGAGAGAGAGAGAGAGAGAGAGAGAGAGAGAGAGAGAGAGAGAGAGAGAGAGAGAGAGAGAGAGAGAGAGAGTGTATGAGGGTCCACAGGATGTATGTCTGTGTGGGCGTCTTGGCTCAGCATGCAGGGTGTGTGTCTCCAGTGTTAATCCATGCAGCTGTCTTCTCTGGGCTGTGATCCTAGTCTCTGATAGAAGACCTTGCTGAAATCTGAGGGTCACACGCACGCACACTTGTGTGTGCGTTTGTGTGTGTGTGTTTGTGCGTTTGTGTGTGTGTGTGTGTGTGAGTGTGTGTGCACCAGCTCGGATATCCAAACCAGTCTATTCAGACGGGGATTTTCCCACATGTTTGGGCCAGAGAGCTTCAGGCCCCTTGCTGGGATAAAGCTGACACCAAATCCATGTCTAGGGGTGCCTCTTCTCTTACCAGAGAGACTACAGGGGCCCAACACACACTCTTTCTCTGTCTCTCTCTCTTACACACACACACACACACACACACTCAGAACCTCCAGAGCCTGACTCCCACAGCTGTCGTCCGCCCAAGACAGAATAGGTTTCCCTGGGAGACAGAGGGGAGAAAGACAGGGAATGTTCTTTCGCTGGACAGCCAATCAGGATGCTTCTGTCAGAGGCTCTCGTTAGTTCAGCAGCAGACAGTGGTCAAAGTCTTTTATTTCAATCTTCCTGTCATCTCTCGGGGTGTGTGCACGTGTGTGTTCCTTCGGCGGGAAGTCGGTTTGTTTCAGCTGTGAACGTGGGATGTGACAAAACAGGAAGTTGCCTGTGTGGTCTCTTAGTTCCTCACATCACTGACAACAAAGGAGAGACAGAGAGAAAGATGGACAGAAAGAGACACAGAGAGAGACACACACAGAGAGAGAGAGAGAGACACACACACACAGAGAGAGAGAGAGAGACACACACAGAGAGAGAGAGAGAGAGAGAGAGACACACACACACAGAGAGAGAGAGAGAGACACACACACACAGAGAGAGAGAGAGGGGTAGAGAGGGAGATCGAGGGAGAGTGACAGCCACGGAGAAAAAAACAGTCAGACAGAGAGAGGCAACACAGCTTAACTCAAACAGTCGTGCCAAAAAGTGTATAGATAGAGAGAGGGGGAGGGGGAGAGCGAGAGAGCGAGAGAGAGAGAGAGAGAGAGAGAGAGAGAGAGAGAGAGAGAGAGAGAGAGAGGGAAGAAAGCCTGTACAAAGACAGAGGCACGGCTATTGAAGTGTCTTATTAGAAGTGTTTTCCGTGGGTTTTCGTCCCTGTTCTGATGCCAAGGTTGTTTACAGGGCCAGACACAGTTGCTTTTATCTTCACTCTCCGCTAGACAAACACTCTATTTACACGCGCACACACAAACACGCACACACACACCGCTCATTGTTGAAAGGCTATTCAAGTACACGCACAAACTCACACATGCACACAAAGCTTATTGTTAGAACGCCCACACACCACACACAGTCATTTGTGTTCACACATATTGTATTGTGAATCGTACCACGGATCACTCCGAGGATTGACGTTCTCATACTGTGTGTGCGTCTGTGTGTGTGGCCAGTTTCACATCGTACGTGTGGAAATCGTTTTCCCTGGCTCAGGTGCTTATTACCAATACCAGCTCTTCAGCTCAAGTTTAATGGGTAAACGTACACTGGTGGTCAATGTCTCAGCCCACACACACACACACACCCACACACTTGGTCCCCTGCAGCCTATGGATTTCCAGGCCATTCCAATCTCAGATAACCAACCAATCAATGCTCTGGCTTCAATGAGCTTGTGATAGTGCAGGCAGAGCTGGACCCCGATGGGGAATCAGAGACTGGCATCTCAATCCTGAGACACCTGATAGCAGCTCTCTCCTCCCTCCTATCTCTCCCTCCGTCCTCAATCATCGTGCTCTCGCTCCATTCTCTCTCCCTCTTCCCCCCCCCCTCTCTCTCTCTCTCTCCCTCTCTCTCTCTCTCCCCCTCATCAATCCTCCTCTTTCTCTCTCCCTCTGTCCTTTAATCAGTCTGTCTATGTATTCAATCAATTGTTTTATAGGTGTCACCCTGAATCTACCAATGCACAAAATGTTTTTCCACCAAGATACCTATTAGTGCACTCTGGTCTGATTCAAACAACTGTACCTGCTCAATTCAAACCTGGTGCATCGGTAGAGTTAACAGTCAGTGTTACAAACTTGCTGCATAAACGTTATTTTGTAGCTTGTCATTTCACTGTTTTCAGCAAGGTTAGGGATTTCCATGATAAGAATGACAAAATATTTCAAACAAAAATGTGATCTTAGATGTCCTTTTGGTTAACTGGTGGTCAGGAGTTCACAGGAGAAACAAAGGAGCTAACTTGATTCTAGTTGAATCCGACAACAAGCAGCCATTGTCATTCTGTGGTGGCTTCATGTCTGGAAGCTAAGTAGCTCGACTTGTGAGGTGTTCACTGATGAGGGCTGATCTGAGGGCGCTAATAGTAGATGTAGAAGTTACATTTACCAGCTTTTCCAAGACATGGATCCCCATTCTGCTGTGCAGTCTGCAAGCATCACTCGCTTGTACCTGGGTATCATCACAGCGTCTCTACAGAACCAATCATTATTTTATGGATTTATGGCCTTATAGATTCTGTCAACATAAATACATCTTTCTGCGGTTTAGCAATTAGCCAGACTCAAATCCCAGTATAATCATGAATGCGCAGCCCTAAGCCACACACACACGGACGCACACACACACACACACTCATATTCTTCCTAGCTTCAGATTTAGAAGAAATCTATCATGAGTGGGGTAATCCTGTACTTAGACATCCCTGCTGGTTTCCATGTGTGTGTTCCCTTGTGTGTGTCCACAAACCTGTCCCTTTCAAGCGCGCACATCCGCCTTTGATTTGGAGTGCCGGGGGTTAACGCTGGCCAATAATGGCTGCCTTTGTCCGGTCTGATGAGCTGTTAACTGCCTCTCATCCCATCACAGCAGACGGAGAGAGGGGAGAGGAGAGAGGGATTCATCTTCCTCCTTTAAAGAGCGGAATGAGATTCTTTATCGAGGCTGTTACGAGGAGGCCAGCTCTAATCTGCTCAAGTGGAGACAGGCCAGGTTAGTCCCTCCAGGGCCCACGGGGGTCCAGGGGGGACACGGCCCTCTGCTTCCCCATTCACACGGGCAGGAGGTAGGATCAGTGTCCATACATGCCCCCTGGGCCCCCCTGGGACTATCCAGTACTGTCAGGTCTGTCTCTCTGTCTGTCGTGTGTCTGTCTGTATACTGTAGGCCACCAAACCATGTCTATCGCTTTTTTTCTTCTTTTGACCCCCTTCATCTTTTCGAGTCTCCATCTCCATCTCTCTATCTCCTAACGATATCTGCAGTGCGTGTATCCGAAACTGTCAGAACCCCACAGGAAGATTCACACACACTGACAAGCTCACACATACTCTCACACACACACATCAGCTCTGGGAGCCCTTTTGGACGAGCACACAGACATCCTTCAAATCTATCATCTTTGGGTGGAGAAAGTGTGTTTGAGGGGGGGGGGGGGGGGGGGGTGGCGGGAGGATATGTGAGAAGGACTCCAGAATAACTTCTTCCGAGTCTTTACACCTTCACACGCGACGGGCTCCAATTAGGAGCAAGACGGCGAGACGGCAGGCCTCAAAGACGAACACGCGGTATTTATAGCTTCGAAGCTGCCGCTGGGTGTGATGACGGCGACGGGAAGGGTGGCAGGACCTGCTGTCTCAGACTGCCGTCAGAACAGAGGGAGAAGCGGCCCCTCATGAGGCTACACACAGAGGAGGGTTCCGGAACGTGCGCCGGAGATGGAGACTGGGAACGTAGCTGGAGAACCAGCGTGTTGGGTCGTTTCGACGGATCGCATGTGTCCTAGTGGGGTTACCAGTGGGGGAGACCACTGGACGGCATTTGAAGTCCTCCGTCCTAGATTTGTGGACTGTACTGTCTAGGATAGGCTGGGGGCCCGTCTCCTGGTCTGGGTAACTCACCGGTGCTGCTCATAGGGAGAGAGGGTGGAGAGAGACAGAGAAAGAGAGTGCGTGTAGTAGTTGTTGGAGGAGGAGGAGGGGAAGGAGAAGGCTGCTATGCCCTCAGGCTGTGTTTCCCTCTGATGAGACTGACAGCAACTGGTTTATGCTCTTGAAGCCCTCTCCATTCTTCCCTCTCCTCCCTCTGTCTTCTCATCCTCCCTTTGCTCCCGCGCTCTTAACCTTCGTGTGCCGCGAGTACTTGGAGAGCCTCCGTTCCTACCCACCCTAATCTCCTCCCTCTTTTCTCACCGTCCTTCCTCTCCGTTTTTCCCTTTTCCTCTGTGTCTCTCGACCCTTCTCTCCCTCTCTCTTTCTCTCTATCCCTCCCTCCCTCCATCCCCCACCTCTCTATCTCAGCAGGCGATTAACAGTGTTGAGGTCAACGTGTGTGAACTCTTGGCAACCGCTGTGCAATGGAGCTGCTTTGGCTCTCTAAGTTCACACAGACACACACGCAAACACACACACACACCACAGCCCGACAGCATCAGCTCAGGACTCTACTTTGTTTACAGGAGCGTTTAAAGCTAGCCTTAATTAGCACTGAGGCTAATTCACCAGGGTGGGTCAGTGTCAAGCTAGCAATGACAAGGCTGACACGGCGTTAGCGGCGTTAGCATTGACGCTAACTCGCCAGGATATGCCCGTGCTCGTGGCTAGCTCTCATGCTAATGTCCACGCCAGGGTGCGCTATTACACTGAGGCCCGGTTCTCTCAGTAATGGCTTGGAACGATGGCGTAGTAGTGATGCACTGTGGGAGAGGTCGTTTGTTAGTATGCATTGCCGAAGTGTGTCTGGGCGCTGTCTAATGAAGTAGTCCAGAAGACTCTCCTTCCTCTCTGATATGCATCACGGCCATTATCTGTTATTAGCATCCGGCCGTCCAAGCACACACACACAGGAACGCTCACAAATCACAGTTCATTATCAGCTAGCTACACTTGCGTTCCCCCTCGAATACATATTGAAGAAAATAATTTCATATTCACACAAACACACAGAGTAGTGGCCTGACAGTAAGCCACCCACACAAGCACATGCCTCGTGTCTTCTAACAGGAAACACCGTGCAAACACACACACACACACACACCACACACCACACGCGCGCTAGCGATGATAATGAACAGCTGTCAGTTGGATAGTTGGTTCTTGCCTTGCTGACTGACTTATCCCATTATCGCAGTAGAACTCCAAATACATTGATCTTTGTCTGTCTATTTCTCTCTCTTTCTCCTTCTCTCCATCCCTCTTTCTCCCTCTCTTTTACTTTTTGTGTTTCTCTTTCCATCCCTCGTTCTCCCCGCCCTCTCTCTCTCTCTTCCTCCCTCTCTCTCTCTCACCATATGTTGCTGGCAGGGCTTTGAGCAGCAATACTGTCGTTCCAACTGCCTTCACAGACTCAAGCATCCACACTCATTCTCTCTTCCTATAATTGACTGTAACTGTAATTGAATATAACTGTCTCTCTCTGTGTGTGTGTGTCTCTCTCTCTGTCCCACAAACACACACCCTCAAGCTCAGAGGTGATGTAAGTGTCGTCTGAGGTAATTACTCCAGAGGTTACGAGGTGTTGTATGTGACAGCCACAGACTCCAGCGTGTGAAGCATCACTTTTGTCGCTGGCAAATAGGGGAGATATTTTACGAGATAGCTTTGCATTTTCTGTCTTCGCCTCTTGCACAGGCACATACACACATGCGTCCGCCCCCCCCCCCCCCCCGTCCCCCCCGTCCCCAACACCCTCCTTGAGTGAAAACACCTGTAATTCATTTTCTGTTAAACATAAATCCGCCAAATTGTCCAACATCATCTTTAGTCTTAGTGCCTCCCATCTCATCATCTCCATCCATCCCTCCTTCCTCCCTCGCCCTCTTACCCTCCCTCCCTCCTTCCTCCCTCCCTCTCACCCTCCCTCCACCCTCTCTCCCTCCCTCCACCCTCTCTCTCTCCCTCCCTCCCTCCCTCCCTCTCACCCCCCACCCTCCTCCCTCTCTCATGCTTCCTCCCTCATCCCTTTCCCTCCCTCCCTCCCCCTCCCTCCTCCTCCATCTTCCCTCCCTCCCTCCTTCCTCCCTCCCTCCCTCCTCCTTTCTTTGATATATTAGCAGCAGCTCCTGAGGAGAGAGACCAAGCAGTGGGGGACCTGCCTACGCTGCTGTCACCGAATTTCATGGTTGCAGGAACAGGCATGTCATAGGGGGGGGGGGGGGGGGGGAGTGGGGTGAGAACGGTAGAAGAGACAAAGGAGGTGGAGGAGGAGGGGGTGGAGATTTTCTTTTTTCCTTGTTTTTCCAAAAATGAATTTCAAGCCTCATCTGCTGTTCTCGGTACTCTTCGTTCACGGGCTAACACCCCTACGAAAACACTTAGGCACCGCTGTCCATGCGAGTGTGTGTGTGCGTGTTTGAGCGTGTGTGTCTCTGTGACAAGTAGGTGAAGGGAAGGAGAGACATGAGGGTGAACAAGAGAGAGAGGGAGAATCAGAGAGCGAGAGAGAGGGAGAGAGGGGTAGAGAAAGATATATTAAAGACCGAACATTGTTAAGAGAGTTAGAGGAAGGGAAGATAAAGAGAGTGTTTTAAGAGAGAGAGAGAGAGAGAGAGCGAGAGACAGAGAGAGAGAGAGACAGAGAGAGACAGAGAGAGAGAGATTGGGTGGGAGGACTTGTCCTCCACCAAGGCTCTCAACTATTCTCTCTTCCCCAATCACCCTCATAAAGGAGCCCATCAGTGCTAACAGCCTGCAGCGGAGACAGAAGTAAAAGCTTTATCACTCCATCTAGAGACTCCTTTATAGGCTAGGGGCTGTGACTGGGTCCTCATAGACGCACCGGGGGGAGAGGAGGGGGTTGGGGTCCACGTGTAACCCATCACACCAGGCTGGGAGGAACTTCTTACAGAGGGGGGACAGAGAGAGGAGACAAGGTGTGTGTGTGTGTGTGTGTGTGTATGTGTGTGTGAGAGGGTGTGAGGATGGATATAGGCACACGGGATACAGACATTTAGGCTGAACACAACAGGGCTGGAGACACAGAGAGACCTTCTCTGTGGACCTGCTGCTTGTCTCTCTGGCTGCCCCCCCCCCCCCCTACATGAGCTAACGACCCTCTCAGTGATAAAGGGAGAAAGAGAGAGAGATAGAGATGGAGAGAGAGAGAGAGAGAGAGAGAGAGAGAGAGAGAGAGAGAGAGAGGGAGGGAGGGAAGCTGAAAGTGGGAGTGAGAGAGAGGGACGGAGAGAAGGAGTGGGAGAGCTATAGCAAGGCTTCAGGGAGGAATGTTCCAGGTGTTCTCTACGACAACTCTTTTTATTGACATCGTCGTCCTTTAGTCCTTTAGTCGCCAAACGGATGGCCCCGCCCTTTCCGAGGTCGTTCCAAACTTGGCTGTGCGACCACACACCAGAGGGGTCATAAAGGAAGGTCAGTTCAGGGGCAGGTGTGACCATCAATGAATGCACATACTGCTAACAAAAAGAATGGAGATTCTCATTAAACTGCTCCTCAGAGGGGTATGGAGTCCATCTTGGGTGTTCAAGTTCCTTCCAGTGCAAAGTGGTGAGTAGTAACTAAAGGTTACTGCTGTCTGTCTGGTAACTAAAGGTTACTACTGCAGGAGAGAAGTGGAGGAAGGGTGGAGTGGCTTTTCCGTGGTGGAGGACAAGATTAGACTGGGATTGGATTTGACGAACCTGGGGCTGGGTCTGGGGATCATGGCTGAATAACTGAGTTAAAAGGTGAGTAGCAGTTCACCTCAGTGGGTTGTTCCAGCCTCATCCATACTGGATGAGGGATTTTAGCCCCGACTCCTCCTTCACCTCTCTCTAAATCACTCTGGTCATGGTCCAAACACCGCCAATGTGTGGTCTGTCAATCGTTCTGGAC
>CM042874.1:10336607-10494107 GCA_023658055.1 Thaleichthys pacificus | reverse complement strand
CGTGATCGGGGGGGGGGTCTAACAGATGGGTACGTTTACGGGGGTTGCGTGCGCGCGCGTGTATGTGTGAGAGTTCTGTGACAACCACATAGGCATGAGGAGTGTGTGTGTGTTGGTGCGTGTGTGTGTGTGTGTGTGTGTGTGGGGGGGGGGGGGGGGGGTGGTGTACATTAACAGGAGGTTGGACTCCCTCCAGATCCCCCCCTGTGTAGGGTTTAATTGAGCGTTAATATTGTTATGGATCCCAAGTCTCTCCGATTACCTAGTGATTAATAGCTGCTCAGAGAAACAGCGAGAGAAAGAGAGAGAGATGCAGGGAGGGGGCGAGAGACACAGAGATTGAGTACAGAACTCAATTAAAACCGCTGGGACAGAGATGAACAGTAATGCATTTGTGTGTGTGTGTGTGTGTGACTGTGAGTCTGCGTGTGCTCACGTGTGTTCCTGTGTGTTTGCGTACACTGCGTTTCAAAAACGCTCAGAGCCCGATCGATGAAGCGCCTCGACATTCCGTCCAAAACGCCCGCTAACAGTGGACAGTTGGAGGGGAGCAGCCCGTAGCCTGTTGCATGTGACACCTAAAGCCTCTTGCTACAGTAAAACTCATTCCATCAAGGAGACACTTGGCAGGAAGGAGAAAACGCCTGCTCGTAAATTCCATGTGTGTGTGACTGAAGTATTTGCATATTAGGGTTTGTCTACATGTCGATATACCTTTTTAATACTTGTGTGTGTGTGGGTATGTGTCTGTGGGTGGGTGTGCGTGGTGCTAATGGCATTAAGTAGACGGTTCATTCTCCAAGAGGAACTAAGTGGTCTCCTGGCAGCTCTGTCTGTGTCTCCTATTCACAGCTAGCGCCCTTCTGACATGAGGGTAGTATGTTTGACACCCTCCCAAACTTGTCAACACCGACTAAAATAACCAGGCAGTAACCAGGAAGCAGCTCGAAGTGCTCAGTGGCGTTTCCTGGCAACGACTCGATGTGAATGAATGACATCTTCAGGGTGGAGAGGGTTCAGGGTGGAGAGGGTTCAGGGTGGTGGGTGGAGAGGGTTCAGGGTTCAAGGTGGAGAGGGTTCAGGGAGCTGGATGGAGAAGGTTCAGGGAGCTGGATGGAGAAGGTTCAGGGTGGAGAGGGTTCAGGGTGGAGAGGGTTCAGAGTGGAGAGTTCAGAAGGGTGGAAAGATAAGTTTGGAGGTTGAAATGGAGGGAGAGAGAGGAGAGAGGGCGTGGTTGGCATTGGCTATTGATTAGCACTGCAGTGCCACGCGGCACCAAGTCTCAGCGCACAACACATATTCACATCTGTCTCTGTCTTTCCCTCTCTTTTTCTCTTTCTTTCTTTCTCTCATTCCCTTTCTCTCTCTCTTAAACACACACATACGTGAATGGCTTATTAAAAACCTAGAGGTAAAAACACTACAAGCAATGCCCTTCCATTAATCCATCCATTGCTCTCTCTTTCCATATTTCTCTATCATTATCCACCATCCATTTTTTCTCCATCTTATTTTCTTCTCCCTCCCTCTCCTTCCCCTTTCTTCTCGGTCTCTGTCAAGGTCTCTAACACCCTCAGACTCACAGCTGAGGAGAGGAGAGGAAAGGAGAAGGGAAAGAGTGAGGAGAGGAGAGGAAAGGAAAGGAAAGGAAAGGAGAGGAGAAGGGAAAGAGTGAGGAGAGGAGAGGAAAGGAGAGGAGAGGGAAAGAGCGAGGAGAGGAAAGGAAAGGAGAGGGGAAAGAGAGAGGAGAGGGGAGGGGAGGAAAGGAGGAGAGGACAGGGGAGGAGAGGAGAGGAAAGGAGAGGGATGAAGAGAAGGACCACAGGAGAGATTTCCAGAGAGGGGTGAAGGGAGGAGAGGGGTGAAGGGAGGGGTGAGTGCAGAGGGGGGAAAGGCACTACAAAGAAGACAAGGGCGAGGACGGAGAGGTTGGAGGAAGAAAGAAGGGATGGAGGAAAAGAGAGATGTACAGATGAAGGTGAGGGGGGGGGGGGCCTGCGGCAAGGACCCGGCCCTGCTGGCTATTACACTATCAATCTCTCTCTCCCTCTCTTTCTCTCCCCCTCTTTTTCTCTCTCTCTCCTTCCTTCCATCCCTCGCTCTCTCTATCTCCCTCTCTCTCCATCTCTCTCTCCCTCTCGCATCTCTTTTTCAGTTTTCTTTCTCAATCGCTCTCTCTCTCAATGTATTATTCACTGAGAGAGTCCAAAAGGATGGACCATTAAAGATACATGGGGACACACTGCCTGCAGAAGTTCAAAACATCCTAACCCTCCCTCCATCCCTCCCTACATCCCTCTCTCTCCCCACAGTGTGTGTTAATAGTAGGAGGAGAGGAGCTGGCCACTGCAGGGTGAAGACAATGATCATTAGCAAAAAGAAAGTCTTCATGCTGGGGAGCGCTGTCCCTGCACACACACACACGCCCAAACAAACGCACACATACGCCCACACACACACACACAACACCAAAACCAAGAATCCCTCTGGAGCCCATTGTACTCTCCGTAGATCAATAGCAGAGAGAGAGAGAGAGAGAGAGAGAGTGAGAGTGAGAGAGAGAGAGAGAGAGAGATGAATAAAAAGGGAGCGAAAGAATGAGGTCACAGCTATCCTAAACTGTGCACGTGACGGAGGAGCTGGACTGAGGGGGTCCCCAGGGGCCCCTGGGCCGAAGTGTTTAACATCCGGGGCCCCGTCCTGGCCACAGAGAGCAGAGACACGGTGGTATTCACCAACGCTGACGCTCCGTGCGCTAATGTTCTTTCTATGTTTCTTCGCCACCCGTTTATAAATAATGCCTCAGTGTTAATAACCCGGTCAAAAGGGTTTTCTCTCTCTCTCTCTATTTCTCTCGCTCCCTCTCACTTCCTACTGACTCTCTCTCTCTCTCTTTGCCCACAACCACTTTTTCTACTTCTAACCATCTCTTTCCTTCTCTCCCTCCCACTTTTGCACTCTAACAGCCCTAAGAGACCTCTGGTAGAGTTAGTGGGTTTGGTCTTACACTCCCCCCCTCTCTCCCCCACCCCTCTCTCTCTCTGTCTCTCTCTCTCTTTCTGTCTCTCTCTTTCGCTCTCTCTATCTCTGTCTCTCTCCCTCTCTCTCATTCTCTCTCTCTCTCTCTCTCTCTCTCTCTCTCTCATCCCTGCTGTGCCAGCTTATGTCCAGGCCTGCCTTGCCCTGTGCTGTCTCACCCCTTGCCAACACTGACACAGGCATAGCAGTGAAACCACGCTGGCGAGTCCTTCAAGCAAAGTCACCCGAGAGGAGAACGCGACACTTCAACTCACCTTCTAGTAACACTGCAGCGCTGACCAGACAGTCTCAGAGGTAGCTGTAGTGTTTACCATGTTCTTGACATTCAAGAAGCCAACCTGTGTCAGACAGACAGCTATACAACCAGCCACCTAGTCAGCCGGCTTTACACCCAGCCAATTAGCTAGACACCTAGTCAACCAGCCAGCCAGCCAGCTCCACACCTAGCCAGCCAGCTATAAACCCTTCCAAATATACACCCAGCCAGCCAGCCAGTTAGACACCCAGCCAGCCAGATAGATATATACCAGCCAGCTAGATATACACCAGCCAGCCAGCCAGCTAGACACCCAACCAGCCAGACAACAAGTGAATCAGCCATCGGACCAACCAGACAGACTGGTAGAATAAACTCTGACACAAGCCGACTATACGTAAAACGCATTACCGCTTGTTTTTGTTCCACCGTGTCTCTCTCTCCTAACAGTCATTTTCAACACCCTGCCGGGAATGTCATTTTCATCCTGCCACCAGATTTCACACCTCTCTAGCACTGCCTTGTGGTTCTCCTCTGAGACGAGGGAGAAGTTTACAGCCCTGGCCCCAACATCCTCACACACACACACACACACAACTCACCATTGGAAAACCAAACACACACTCACGCACAAGCACACCTCGAATAAGGGGCTCGGATGCAAATGCAAAGGAATACACACACACACACAAACAAGAACGCAAACACACACTTCTCGTTACACGGGAGGCCGGGATGGAAAATGCAAACCCCAGACGATTTATGAGGTAACTCATGGTCCTGTGACACACCTCTCACAGCCCAAATACGCGCTTCGCACTTTCCCACGTCTCTAAGTCCCCAAAGAGAGGGAGTGTCTGGAACGGAACGCAGTTCTGGCACAAGCACACAGACACACCGACCTGAACTACACGCAGAAACACAATCCTGAAGGGATACACAAGCGCACATTGCTGGCAGGCAGCAATAGAACCGTGAGAAACTGCTAAAGACAAAGGGGTCACGCGCACTTAGCGCGCAACTTTTTACGATCCTATAATGTCCCAACACGTCGCACACACACACACCCCAACACACACACAGACTTTGGATAGCGTCTCACACACACACCCATACCAGACAGGCTTGTTTTCCACACAAACCCCAGTGACCTCCACCTCCTCATTACAGCCTTTACCGGGAGATAAATGGAAGCCCTTCAAAGCCCATCGACAAACGGATCCCCCGAAAGTGGGAATGTGTGTGTCTACTGTGTGTATGTGTGTGTTCATTGTGACCCCCCCCCCCTCCCCCATATCATGTGTGATGAATCCATCTTCCCATTCTGCTCTGAAACTATCTCAGAAGGACAATTACAGCCTCCTCTCGTTAGCGAACGGCGCTGTTTCTCATCGCCTGGTCTGGTCTGGTTCGGTGTCGGCCATGTTGTCTCTCCTCGGCGAGGGAGCGGGTCTTCCTTGCTGCTAATGAGATCTCACAGAGGTTGTTGTGAATGCGCCCAGGGTTCATTACCATCCACTTAATTTCTCCGTGAAGGAAATCAACAGCACTATTATTAGAGACTCTCCTGAGACCACTCTCTCTCTCTCTCTCTCTCTCTCTCTCTCTCTCTCTCTCTCTCTCTCTCTCTCTCTCTCTCTCTCTCTCTTTGTCTTCCCCTCTCTCCGCCGTTCTCGCCCTCTCTCTCTCTCCCTTCCCCTCGCCTTCATATCTCTTTTCATCTCCTCTTTTTTGGGGGTTTTGCTCTTGCTCTCCCTCCCTCCGTCTCTGTCTCTGATTTTTTCTTTCTTTATCCCTTCATCTCTCCCTCCCAGCTGGCTGTGATGGGGGGGGGGGGGGGGAGACATGACAGACAGAGAATGTTGAGGCCCCTGAGGACAGCCGGGCCCAGCCGCCGTCCAGGCCCCTCCCAGCAGCCCCCGGGACGCCTCGCTCCGTCTCCCTCCCTCGCTCCGTCTCCCTCCCTCGCTCCGTCTCTCTCGCCTCTGCATTACAAGCGGGCGGGCGTTAATTACGATTTAATCTAATCGTCGTCTTCCCTTTTGTGAAAGCGAGCGCCGAAAATTGATTCGTAACTCCCAGAGCGTTCGGCTGGGGGGGGGGGGGGGGGGAAGAAGAAGAAACAACTGACAAGACGATGCTGCCTTTTCATCCGCTGGACTGGCGTGGTGTTTGGTGTGTTGCCGGGGGGGGGGGGGGGGGGGTGATCCCTTCATCTGCATGACTCGCCCCCCCCCCCCTCCCCGACTAAGCCAGTGGAGACGTGATTTTCATCACACCTGCTGCAGGGGGAACGGGCAGATCTCAAACAGAGCGGACGCTTTGGCTCGTCCGGTCAAACGAGGGTAATACACTTCCTAAGACCACGGGGGTTAGCGCCTATCCACAGGAAATGTAAAGAATCTTGGCGGATAGCGCTCGGCCGCCAATGGTATTGTCGGGTGTCGGATTGCGTGGTCAACCTCTGATATCCCTGCATCATGTGGCACCATGTAGCCTGCGCATTGTGTGTGTAGGGGAGGGGAGGGCAGGGAGGGACCAGGGTGGGAGAAAGCGTGGGAAACACCTCCGGGTTTCAGACATCGTCTCTCTCTAAACCCCTCAGCCAAGAGGAGATGGGGGTGGGGGGTAGGAGGGGGAAAGAAGGGAGAGGAGGGAAGGAGGGAGAGGAGGGGGGGAGGGGGAAACACGCGGGAAAGGGCTGATCCACAGATGGGAAAGGACTGACAGATCACAGAGGAAGTGTGGTTGAAGTCATTAGAGTCACCCGGGGGGGGGGGGGGGTCGAGATGGATAGACAGTCTGCCTGTCAAGACCCGCCATTAGTCTAAGTAGCACACTTCACTAAGGAATAAAGAACTGGCTTCAGCTTAGCGGACTATCGTTGTCCTCCTCTCTATTAGCTGTGTGAGTCAGTGTTATTATTGTGTGTGCTCGTGTGTGTGTGTGTGTGACAGCAGTGGTGGACTAGGCCAACGTAGTACCCATATGTACTTGACACCATTTCCAGCAAGCTATTTTCAGACCCTGATCCACACACACACACACACACACACTGCATTATTCATGAGCAGATAAAATATCAAGTATAATACGATACCCCCTGCTACATCACCGCCCCCCCTCCCCCCCCCCCACACCCAAACAAACACAACAAGGTCTCACTGTGACACACGCACACACACACACAATCCGACGCAGCAGCTAAATCCTATTAGGCAAATGAGAGCGAAGCGCAGGCAAACCCCCCTAAAAGAACACGCCCTGCGCGTGTGGCGCCCATAACAGATCCTCTCTGTAAATCACGTTTTAGCGTTCTTATCAGCAAATTTGGCACGAGGCTTGACCCCTTACACACACACACACACACAATGGCTGAATGGGGAAGAGGGGGGTAGGGGGACGCAAAATACCCCGAGCGTCATTAGTGTCCTTGTACTTTAACACGGCTCTGTCATCGATCAGTGCTGTTCCACTAATGACGACAAGACACGCGCGTACGCCTCTCTCTCTCTCTCTCTTTCTGTCTCTCTCTTTCGCTCTCTCTCTCTCTCTCTCTCTCTCACACGCATGCAGACATACGCCGACTGTAATCACTGCACTAGAATTAATTGGCTTTTGACAGTTGTTGACTGTAATTGATTTCGGCGAGGGCCCAGAAGGCTCCGAAAAGCCCAACTGATCTCATTTCAAAAACTGAGACATATCTCTACGAGCAAGAGCAGGAAAACAGGCGCGTGTACGCGTGCGAGTGCACACACACACGCGCGCACACACACGCCAGGTTGAATCTGTCTTTGCCACACATACGTGCCCTCTACCTCTCTCTTACACACACACATACAGTCCCGCTCTCGGGGGCCGGGGCTGTGGAGTGCGCCTCTGAAGTATTATTTCCCGAAGATTGACTGCAATTTAATTGGCTGTCATAATTGAACTTCATCTGCCTCCAGTCGCGAGTGTGGCTGCCGTGGCGACGTGTCAGTGTGTAATACCAGACCAGGCTGCAACAGCCCAGAACACCCTTTGAGCATAGCCACCAGACATGGACAGGGAGAGGAGAGGACAGGGGAGGAGATCTCCCCCCCCACACGCACACACCACACAAACAGAAGAAGAAACCCCCCAAAAAGGGAAACCTCCCCCTACCTTAAACAGACGCAGTATATTAGCCACCATGATGGACACGGAGCTGGCCGCCGCCCCGATCACCCCCACGATCTTATCCGGCTTGGCGAAGATGGGCGGGTCGCCGTTGGCGCAGCGTACGTCCGAGCCGTCCTTCTCGATGAGGGCCTGGACGAAGGTGAGCGACTGCTCCAGGGCATACGTGTCCCTGGAGCAGGTGTCCAGGATGCGGGCCCCCAGCGTGATGTTGGGCAGCAGCTCCGGGTCTTTGTTGATCAGGTCGATGGCGAAACATCATGGCCTCCAGGCGGTGGATGCCCTTCTCCTTCTTCAGCTCGCCGCAGGGCACGCCGCGCTCCCCCCGCGAGTGCACGGGGAACAGCCCCCCCAGGATGATGTCGCCGTCCAGGCGGATAGGAGTGGGCGTACTCAGGTGCCGCCCCCGCTCCCCCCGCCCCCCCCCCCGCCGCCGCCGCCGCCTGGGGTTCTGCGATCCGCTGCGAGGACGCCAGGGGGAGGAGCCAAGTACAGGAAGCGCCGAAGGCGAGGAGGAGGAAGTGGCACCGGGCGGCGAAGGCGAGCCGCTGGGGTTCCGTCGGAGGCGCCATTGGCGACGCGGTGGGGCTGCAGTGAGGGACGGAGCCGTTCGGTTCGGGGGGGCCAATGGGAGCAGAGGGGGGAGTTGTTGATTCCCTTCCTGTTCAGTGCTGAGGGAGGGGGGACACTCCGCCAGGGGAAGGTCTAGCATAGGGCTCCAAGGCACACATGTCCACAGACAGAGGAGAGAGAGAGAGAGAGAGAGAGAGAGAGAGAGAGAGAGAGAGAGAGAGAGAGAGAGAGAGAGAGAGAGCGAGCGAGCGAGCGAGCGAGCGAGCGAGAGGGAACGAGAGAGATGGGGGAGAGATAGAAAGAGAGAGTCGGAGGAGGAGGAGAAGGGGTGAAGCAACGGAGAAGGAGTCTGGCTGTGTTGATGGGGGTAATACTGGAGTCACATGTTCAGGGGAGCCTGCAGGACACAGAGAACAGAGGGGATCTGTCGGTCAGTCCTCTACACTGCGGAGCAGACATACACACACTCCTATCGCTAAAGACTCACAAATACACTCGCTCATCCTGTCAAAAACACACACATCGGCAGAAACAGTCGATAACAATACAATGAAGCGAAGGCACCCAGCGAGCCATCTTCCACATCACTGCATGACTCATAAGTTGAATTATCTATGAATGTAATTGCTGATGTTGTTTAAGTAACAGTTGCAGCTACCTATAATGGAATGATGTTTAGTGCATAAGTCATATGTCAGCCCGCATTATCCGATTTCATTTCGAGATAATCAGACTGGAACAATTTTCCTAAAGGACTATTTTTAACAATGCCCTCCTTACCCCACATTGCAAATGATCTGAAGATGGCCTGATTAATTCTAGGTTGGCCCCCATTGTTCTGAATCGTTAATTTTCAGTGCGTTCAAAACCCACGCTTGGAGAGTAAAGGTATAGCCTACTTTTTCACATCACAACATAAGGATGAACATACATTTCAAATATATGTATTAAGGAATAGAATCTTCTTAAAGTAGCATTGTTGTAAGGTATGCATTGAATCTCTTCCAAACTGTATTCAAAATGTATGGTAGTCAGCGCACATGCTCAAACGGCTGTGAATATTTGCAACGCAAGGTCCAACTCCAGTAGACCAAGACTTGGGGTTATGGGTTTTTAATTATCCGTAAAACGTTTGAACAAATCGACTTTATAGACTATGCTTGCAAGTTTGACGCCAAGAAAGGCCTGAAGGTTGAGAATTTAAATGCTAACCAACGCACACAAGATCTGCGTGCCAATTCATACTAGGCCTACCACACTATTTAGTTTGCCAAAACATAATCAGTGTTGGCCAAGTTACTTCCAAAATGTAATACATTATAGATTACTAGTTACTGCCATTAGAGAGTAATTGGTTATATTACAATATTGCTGTGTCTGAATTGTAATGCTGTCTACTTTTGTGTTACTTTTGAGTTACTTTCACCAAAATAACCGTGGAAGTATGACGTGGCATTCTAAAATGCTAAAAGTTTATTGCAGCTCATTATTCATCCTGAAAAAAGTAACATAGCCTAATTTCGGCTTTGTAAAATGCGTTGTAACGCACAAAATGGTATTAGTAGTGCGTTATACAGTAGTACATGTTACAGCAAAAAGAAATATTACTGTAATTGTGTTACTTTTGTAATGCTGTTACTCCCAAGCAGTGGCGATTTTAGACCCTTTTTAGGGGTGCTCAAGCACCCCTAAATATAATAATAATAAAAATATATTAATTATTATTGTTTATTATCATTTGATGCTGGTAATTCGTGAAGAAAGGGTCATCCTTAGTTTTTTCATTCCTTTAATATTTTGCATAATAATTCATAAATGTATTAACTGTTATCCAGTGAAATTAGCGATGTGGCGGGTAGTGGCCGCATTTTACCCGTGCTTCCCAACTTTACAACTGGCTCTGGAACCAATAGTCACTCCTAATGCCTAAACCTAACAGCCAATCAGAGGCAGAGTGGGGAGAGGTTTACAGACCGATCTTACATCATCTAGTAGAAACAATATTATGTCTATTGGATGTGTGTTAGCTTTACAGTAAGTGATGCTTTTGACTTTTGCTTTTTAAAGTAGTTCAATACAGGTAATCCCAT
Source organism: Thaleichthys pacificus (assembly GCA_023658055.1). NCBI lineage: Eukaryota > Metazoa > Chordata > Actinopteri > Osmeriformes > Osmeridae > Thaleichthys > Thaleichthys pacificus. The sequence continues at coordinate 10,483,985 of CM042874.1, read as the reverse complement.
TAGTTTAATTGTTTTTTATGATGTATGCTATACAATATTTGCATGCCTGTTATTAGCAAGGGGGTTTAGCACTTTTGCAAGGCACTGTATTCATGTCAAATTCTCATTGGGGGCTGAGCACCCCTAAAGGTCTGATCCTAGAATCGCCCCTGCTCCCAAGCCAGTAGCCTATGTCTAATAGCCTACAGTACGCCATAAATACCCAGATGTCCTTCTAAATATGGTTCAATTTTGCAGAATCAGAGCTACTTTTGTAGCAATTCTGGCCCATAACCATCTATCTTTAAGTAAAAGTATGCCACGAAGCAATTGTCTCATTTAGCCTAGTAGAGGTGATAACTCAAGGACTATATGGAAACACTACTGCTTTGTAGTAGACTACTGTTGCACCCTTAGCCGACCTATTCCAGCTGATAGTTAGGTCGATCTTATGTCGAATATTTATCTTCGAATGTTTGGCTTTGAGGATGGCCTCTGGCGTTGTTAGCCAAACGTCAATTGATTTAAGCAAGGCTATATGGAGGTAAGGTGGCAGAGTAGGCCTCTGTGTTTCTACAGCCCAAAATAACGTCACTTTCTTCAATTAGTAGGTAGACCCAAGGGCGTAGGTTTGGTCTCAGCTTTGGTAGGGACACTTGTTTGTTCAGAATTTTTTTTTATATATGTAGGTAATTGGTTCAGGTTTTATGGAGCTGTACTAGGCCTACATCATCTGTACTGGACTTCTGAGCAATGAAATCATATATGATGCATACATTTGGGCATACCAATTTATAGCACCTTTTTACTATCTAAATGTATAAGTGTGAATGATAACATTCATGGGTAACATTGTCTAAACATCCCTTAAAAAACTGCGATTTAATGCAATCTTTACCAAAATGGACAATTCAACTTCTCACCTGAACCCCTGATGCTGATTCATCACCAACCTGCTCTACATCTGTATCTTCAGGGTGTTTTTTTCCTGCACAGTAATTCATCAATTTATTACAGACGCTAACCATGCTTAGTTGACTGCTGACATTGGTCGAGCTTACAGGGATAGGCATATTACTATCCAAGGGATCATATAGGCCTACTTATTATCAGTTAATATCACTTTTGAGTTGCTAACCTGCTGGTATAGGCTAAACTAGCACGGTCCCATTATGTTGGTAGGTTAACTTTATCATTCTGGCTTCAACAAGAACACACTGGTCGAAAGAATCCAGACGCTAGGGATACATTTAATACAAGCAAAAGTTACATGCTCTACTACACTAACAACTTTCAAAACATGTTTCCATTGTACAATTGGTGGCGATGTAAGGCTAGCAGGTTTGCACTGTGTGTAGTTTTCCTACTAACGTTAGCTAACTAACAACGACCTTCTTGATATCTACTTACTCTCTGGGTGGTGAAAACACTTCTGATATCTCTCTTCTTTTTGGGTGAAATTTTCCTATCTATAAAGCACAAAAGGGTCAAAAATATCAATGCTGAGACCAAACGAAATACTAATATGAGGCTTTTGATTTCCTGGCGTACTGCCAGCTCTCTTTCTGCAAGTCACGATTCACGAAGTGTTTCTGATTGCCACTTCAGCCAATTAACTTCAATGACATCATGTTGTCTCGCAGGCTCGAGGGCGCATTGGTTAACTTGGAAATGTATTTTTCACTTTTCTCGGCGACGAACATAGTATATAGATAATAATACGAATGAGTTTTGCAAATAGATATTTTTTCCGAAAATTAACAAAATATTGGTGGGGACGATTGTGTCTTTCCCAAACTTCGGTCGTGACTAGTCCCTATGGTCCCTATGTTTCTGTGAATAAACCTGTAAAATACATGTATGTATACGTTAATAATAATGAACACTAAGCATTCACATTAGTCTACCTTCATTGTGGCAGTGGCACATTCTACCAAGTGAATTTTTGTTGTTGGTCAAAACAGGTTATTTTTACTTTTTACAAATTTCCCGACATGCACTATAGTTTTATAGCCTGTTTAGGCTGATGTAGACAGCCGATATGATATTAATACTTCACGCTCTGGACCTGGGAGGATTATCTCACCTTTCTTCAAGAAGGCCTATATGCGATTTAATTACAAGACTATAGCTAAAGCATCCATTGTATGAGTGTCCTCTTCAAAATACGTAAAACATTTACCTGCAGTGCATTCTAGGTCAGCCCACAGACAGCTGTTGTTGAATTATTTTCTTAACTTTGACATCCTCAATATTTCATCAACGAAACAAAGCTGCCTAGACTGCGTTTGTTTGTCAGATCATGGCCATAACCATTTGATTGACGATATATCAGTTTATCGTTACGAACCACGGCTGGACCTGCTCCTCCCCGCACTCCTTCTGAGGGAAGGAATCGTGTTTGTGGATTCCATCTCGGTCCTCCTTGTGCGCACACCTTTAAACGCAACACTGCGTGCAGTTCCAATTCCCGCGTAATGCGCGTGTGGACTGCATGATTTGCTGTTGTCCTGTTGGCCTATTAGGCTAGATCAGAGATTCGGTCTGCAGTAGCTATAGTGTTTCAGTAATACCTATGTAAGAATAGCTGTCTATTTGGACAAATTGCTCTCCTACTTGTATAGTCTACACTGTTTCCCGGGCTTATGACCATGTCAACATTACCGTTGATTGCGTGTCTGCTATCTTTGATCAGGCGCTGTTGTTGAAAGAACCTATATGAAATGGTGTTCCATTGCTCAACTTTTTACGATGCAATTAGGTCAGGCACACTCATTTTGAAATTTAAACCCCAACAATGCTAAAAAGCCGCCAGGCCCGAGCCCTTCACAGTAATTCATTCATCTTTCACCCCACAGAATTGGGGGTTTATGCACTTTATTGGTTTAAGACCTCTGAATAAGGTGGAGCTATGCCGATGACTTGATTAAATGCATAACTCAATAAACACTCGCGCGCACACGCTCGACGTGTTCGGGCAACGCAAATATTGCATGGCAGTGATCGTTAGGCTATCTATGGCAGAAAGATGAACAAGTATTACCCTGTGGGGGAAAGGCTGGCCCATTTCTCTTTTTAATTTACACCAATCGCTAGGTGTCATGCGGCACCATCTTCTCTCAGCGATCTATTTTCTTTTTCTTCTGTGGAGCCGCTCTCTGGGGAGCGCACTGCTCTTTTCAGAAAGTGATAGCTTTTCTCTCCCTCTGCCCGAATCTTGCTCCCTCAATATTTCTCACCGCCCCCCCCCCCTTTCTTCCACCCACCCACTCACCCACCCCTATCCCCCGTTTCTGTACCACCCGCTGAGTAGTGCATTTAATATCGCACAACAGATGCGATGCTATACACAAAAGCGGGCACCGGAATTCCAACACATCTATGCCATGGTTTCTTTGCATCATTACAATTAATAAGTAACCATATGGATTTCCTGCTGCACTGAAAAAAAGCAAATGTCGTTTCCGCGTCAGGTTAATTATTTCATGTAGCCTATTATAATGGTGTTATGGTGTTTATACAGTCTGTGATATAACGCGAGATTATAGAGCAGAGCGGGGTATAGGCTACACCCCTCTGATACGCACCCCTAATTAAAGCTGTTGCAGCTCAGCTGCACGAGAGTCAATGATTGCCCCTTAAAGGACGCATTTCATACCGAACACATTGGCCACAACATATTTCAGCCTACAGCCAACAGTTTCAAATGGTTATGCATACTGGTGAGATTATCCTACTCAGAGTTATTAAGGCAACGTGTCAAAAATAATCCACTCCTCATAAACCACATCATGAATAAACTGAAAAACATTTGTGTTCGTCTGGTGATCATTTCATATCAACAGAATCCCATATGAGGGCTGTCGTTGAACCCCAGCGAGAAATGCCATTAGAGATGGGAGCAGCGCGAAAGCGCATTCCTCGGGGTCCCCGTTTAACGGAACTTCCTTGCAGAGCTCAGCAGTTTACCAAACCTAGAACGTCGTATTGCCTTCTACGACGGAGATTTGTATTACAGTGATTTTGAGTAAACCTACTTTGTGTCCAATTAGGGTACTTTGTTGTCCTCCATGCTGCTTAATCAGTTGGAGTAGGCGTACGCGAAGGTAGCTAAAGATAACAATTGTTTCTGATGGAAATGACGTAGGATATGGTGTGGAATTGGGGATGATACAGATAAAAAACTAAAGTATAAATATATTTTTTAAACCTACCTGATTATCGGAAGCTTGATTTTAGGCTCCTTGTTGCGCTTTCGTAGCCCACTCATACAGATGCACGCGCCTCCGGTTGTCGGTGCTGAGAAGGACAGCGCATGCATCCAGCCCAGTGAGCGCGCGTCTCCGCCAAATGAATCACAAAAAATACTCCCACTGGCAACGATTGGTCTCCCAAACTCCCTCTCTCTCTCTCCCCCTCTCTCTTTCTCCCCCTCCCCGTTTTCTAACACCGTATTTGTCAGCATTGTCGCTGACCGTTCATCGGTATTCAAGCAATGAATCACTGCTATAATGCATCATTTTGAGATGTCGTGTTGTGTTGCACCTGCTCTAGATCTTCTCAAATGAACGTACTCTTATGTAATGTCTACATGAATGAGGTACAGTCATGTTCATAATGACTCCAATAAGTGCGAAAAGACTAACTTATAGGTTTCAACAACAAATATATTTGATTAGCTGAATATCCCATATTCCTTACAACCTATAGCAGTGATCAATATGGCTGCATCTAAAACATATTGATAAGAGACGAGGGATCAATGGACATATGAGACTTATCTACACTGCCAATACATTTTCCGTTTCATTCACGAAAGTGCATTACTGCCATCTAGCGGTAAATGGCATTATAACATAATTGAACACAATTGAACAGCGCATTTTGCATTAATGTTCTCAATCTCATGATTGCTCAAGTTCATTCAAGCTGCAACAGTCAAGATTGTTGTTTAGGACGAAAACTGTTTATTTAATCAGGGTGACTTTAATGTTACATTCCTCTCAACAAAGTCAGATTAACTGTCTATTCTCAGCAGGTGTCCTATAAGAAGTTCATGAGGTTAATATTAGAACATATAGAGAGTAAAAACAAGAGTTATTCGCCTCTCTGACAGATACAAACACAGTTTTTTATTTAATTGAAAGAAATAAGAATTAACTAATGTCTTTCTCACTATAACGTGTGAGACACGTCAAAATTGATTGAGTGCAGGCAGAAATTATTCAATGGGGATTCAAAGAGATTTTGCAAAGAGAAAAAAGGAAAAATCATGTTTTTGCAGTCTTCAAATGTGGTTGAGTTAAAAGCAACCAAGGTTATACACCATCACTACTTTTTAGGGAATATTCAAAGACTATATATATAACATATCTGCCAATATATATATATTCTTTTCGTGTATGTATGATCATCAAAATACAGAAGTTAATGAGACCTTGTCAAACAAGCTTTTTTCAGATAGAAAAATAAAATTTGGTCTTTTTCTTTTTTTATATCATGGCTTTCTGATTAAACAAGTACAACATACATTTGGTCTGTCACTGGGTTGTTCTCAAACAATCATTTTAGCATTTAACTCTTCAGTGTTTTCGACATGCTATCTTAGGAACTATAAAGTGTTGAGTTGTGGGTTCAAACCTCTCACCCCCCCCCCCCCCCCCCAATCTCCAGTATTAAGGAAAGTCAAAGTAAAAGCAACTAAGTTTATCTAAATAAAGGCATAGTTAGCTTAATTTAAACTAAGAGCTGCGATTGCATAACCACTAGCATCACTAGCGCTGGCACTGAATGGGTTAACAGCCTAAAAAAAACAAAGCGGCTGACCCAAACCAACCACCGTTCCCGACCCTCTGCCTCCTAGGCACTAGCATAGATCTGAAGATCTGACGGGGCCAGGATGGGTGTAAGCAATGCCATGAGGAGCAGCTTTGGCCATATTGCTTTGACCTATCCCACTACATCTTAACCAGTGCATCGGTAAACCAAAGGGCTGATGGCAGCAGAGGGAGGGGGGGGGGGGTTGATTTGGAATAGGAGGAGTCCACCTTCACAACAGTCTGATCCTCTAAAACAGGACCCTGGTTGGAGCGCCCACAGCTGGTCACAGGGGGCAACTGCACCTACGGGGGCTGGTAGCTAGGGAGGCGTTTACATACAAGCACACAAGGAGCAGGTGGGTCAGTGGTATGCGGGTCTACATTTACATACAGTGGTGATCCCTACACATAACCTACACATACACACACACACACACACACAACAGGAGTGTGTGTGATCTTCACGGCCATTGTGGGTGGTTCTAGTACATGGTCCACAGGCCCGGTCCTAATCTGTTACAGAATATCTCCCCTTCAAAACGTCAGATTCCAACAATATATTTGGTCCTTTTTTTTTTTTTTTTTGAAAGGTGAAAGAAGTCTCTGGCTTCTCCTTCGCTGTTTTGCCCCCGTCCTCCGGTCTCTCCCTCCAGTGTTCTCTCTCCACTCGTCCAGTCGGCGTCTTCCGTTCTTATGAGGTTTGGTGTTTCCTCCATCTGCTCGTCTCTGCAGCTCTCCTGTGCAGGCGGTGCTACACAGCCTGGTATCTGGGAGAGAAAGAATGAGAGTAAGAGGGAGGGAGGGAGGCAGAGAGGCACAGGGGGTGAGAGAGAGAAAAACAGCTGTTAAAAGACACTCAGTGGTCAATTAGCCCTCTACTTTACAGGATGCTTGTGTTTTCTCCTCTCGGCGAAACGTCACGCCTCACCCCCAGGGGACTGGCCTCCTCTCGTCCTAGCCACAAACACAAGCCGTATCTGAAGACACACACACACACATTTAGCTTGCGGACACACACACATGGTGGGAGAGCCTGGAGCAGAGTTGTGGTAGCATGAGGAGACAACAGCGATCGGGGTTAGTTCATCCTGTGGTCTCCTGACAGGTACAAAGACACACTGTGGAGACAGTCAGAGCACACACACACACAAGCCAGTCACTTTAATAACACCCCCACACACACACACAGCAGAGACACACACAAGCCAGTCACTTTAATAACACCCCCACACACACAGCAGAGACAGACACAAGCCAGTCACTTTAATAACACACACAGTAGAGACAGACACAAGCCAGTCACTTTAATAACACACACTGTACAGACAGACACAAGCCAGCCACTTTAATAAGTCAGTCGTCCCTTTAATAACCCCCACCCCCACACACACTGTAGAGACAGACACAAGCCAGTCAGTTTAATTACACACACATGAACCGGATATGGATGGGCTAGTTCAATCACATCTTAAGAAGCACATCCTTTAGCCCCACAGGGGTTTGGACAGGAAGCCCAGAACTAGTGTGTGTGTGTGTGTGTGTGAAGAAGTGGGGGCTTGTTCTCCAGAGCTAGCTAGCCACAGGATCCATACTTCATTACTCAGACAGAGGGATGGAAGTGGAGGAGAGGAGAGGAAAGAGAAATGACAGAGGAGGAGGGAGAGAGACAGGAGGAAATAGAGAGAGAGGAGGAAAGAGAGCGAGGAGGACAGAGAGAGAGAGAGAGAGAGAATGGAGCGAGAGAAAGAGATTGAGAAAGGAGGACAGGGTAGATGAGAAGCACCACAGACTCTCCCGGCCACTTCTTAAAACCCCATCAATAACAAGAAAAGCTGGCTGAATGGATGGATGGCTCTATCTACATCTTCACGTCTGCCCTCTATAACCCCCCCCCCCTCCCCCAGACCCTCCTCCCCTTGACCCCGTTTCCCTCCCTGATCCTCTCCTTTTCTCTCCCTCCAACACCCATTCTCTCACGCTGTCTCTCTTTCCTTCTCCCTCCCTCTACCTCTCTTTGGAGTCCCTCTCTAGAAGAGGAGAAAAAGAGCATCCGGTGAATAAGTGTGATTTTGCGATTGCAAAATGATCCCCCATTCCCCGAATATCCAGTTGATTGAAAGCTACGCTTGACTAGAGCAGTGGTTCCCAACCCTGGTCCGCAGGGCACCCCTGTCCTGCATGTTTTAGATGTTTCCATGCTCCAACACACCTGATTCAAATGAATGGTCATAAGCAGGCTTCTGCAGAGCTGGATAACGACCCATTCATTTGAATCAGGTGTGTTGGAGCAGGGAAACATCTAAAACATTCAGGACAGGGTTGCCCTTAGGACCAGGGTTGGGAACCACTGGTCTAGGGTAAAAAGCATATGCAATTCATTAACACACCGGTTACTAAGGTTGGGTATCGTTTGGATTTATACGATTCTGATGCCGAACCGGTACTTTAAAAACGATTACGATTCCTAACGATTCCTAAACCGATTCTTGAAAAAATGAAAAATGAAAGTAATCAAAGAAAGGCTCTTTTATAGTTATTTTTTAATGTAACATTAAAATTTACACTATTAACAAGTAACAACAAAATAAATGTTGAATTGGTATGCTAACTAAACCCATACCTGCGTTTGCAGGTATGGGTTTAGATACCAAGAGGGAGTTTAGATACCAGATAGAGGGATGGGTTTAGATACCAATCAGAAGGGCTGAAAAAGGTGACACGTTTTATACAGACACGCCCCCCCCCCCCCCCATATTTATCAACACCACTGAACACAAAACAACATTAAAACTGGTCGAGTGGGGAGTAAAAAAAATAAATAATCTCATATAGTCTTTTGGCCTGGGCAGGTGTTTCGATCTAGCCTGGCTCTGCCCTCCTACGTACTTCCGCTCAATTTAGATTTAGCTTCTGTACTAGGTCTGGGATTTTGGTGTATTAGTCGGTTTTTGGAAACAACATTTTTGTAGGTCCAATCAGCAAACAGAGGGAGTGGCTGAGAACGATGACGTTGATGTCGTTCGCTAGTTTGAGTTGTAGTTCAGTAATGGCGGCGGAGTCGCTGCCGAATATCCAAAAGTTAAAGGCGGAGCAAGAACAATCTTTGCTAAGTTTTGTTGGTGGCCATGATGTTGTGGCCCTCCTCTCCACGGGGTTCTGGAAAAGTTAGATTTTCCAGCTATGGCAGCAAGCTCTGTTACAGTAGTCGTGAAGGAGTTGGCTAAGGCGAACAGCTAGCGATTGGTTATGGCAGATCAGAGTAGCTCTGGGCAGATCCAATAGTTTTAAACTTCATCAGAGTACCCGCCTTCAAGGAACTTTACGCTTGTCAATGGAGCGATCCCAGACCCTCTGTACAAATGAAATGTACGAGGGTCTGGTTAGGATCAGGCTAGTTTCGATCCCTCATTAACGTTAAACCAGACATCAATGGGTCTTGTTTCATTACGTGTTTGTTTTCATTTAGCTCATATCTTACGACAAGATATACGTAACAAATCAGATAACAATTCTAATGCAGTGGAGGAGATTGCCTTGCCAAAATCCTTCACATTGAACTAGGCTAACAACACAATTCGCTGATCTTATGTTAGCTGACAAGCCAACTAGCCCACAAGCTTGCTTTCCATTATAACGTTAAACATGTCAACAACAAGGTTCTCCAAAAACGGCCTCTGCCTGGTAGTGGTAGCGTGAAAAGTTGAATTCACCCACGGGAAAGCTGCAGCCAGTGGCTTTTCAAAGAAGACACTGCCGTTATCTTGATTGCGATTGGCCAAATGACTCGCGTGACGTATCACCAAATATGTTTTGTTGTGAAGACGGCCGCAGTAGGTTTTTGAAACTCCCGTTTATGGGAAATTGTACCCCCCCCACACACAAATAAAAACTCTTCGGATCGACACGATTCACCTCTCCCGACTTATGGCATGTCCTGCACAGGAGAAAACTCAGATAGTGTCGAAGAGGCCTGTACACACAGGTATGAGTTTGATAGGGCAGACAAATTGTGAAGGCTGTCCCGGGACCAGGACTGATGTCTGCAAGCTGTCGAGCATGGTGCATCCCTCTGCTTTAAGTAGTATCCTGTGTGTCGCCGCATGTTTCAATACATTCGACGTGCTTCCCCCTTTGCACGTAATCGTTTTGAAACATTTGTTGCATTTTGCGATGTCGGAATCATTGGCTGTGAAATACAGCCACACTTTCGACCGCTTCGCTTTAGGCATTTTAAATGCACTAAAAGTTAGCTAACGATAGACTAGCAGAGCAAGTGTACTATGTTTACTAGTGTTCACGGGCAGTGAATGGTTAATATGCTTTAACGTCCGTTTTGGTGAGCCCAGAGGGAAAATATGACATTTTGAAAGTAGCTAGCTATCGTAAATGTAGGCTAACGGTAACAGAGGGAAATATTTCAGTCGACACATTAAGTGGAACTGAAATGCACGTTCTAATTCGGTCCGATTCCTCCCGGATGCGTAGGAACCGGTTCCATAGTGAAACCGGGTTTCGGTACCCAACCCTACCGGTTACAGGCCACCATATTTTCCCACCCACCCACCTACACACCCACCTCCCAACCTGAGCCAACGCCTTCCTCCACCCAAGTCCACCCAACCTAACCCAGCCCCACCCAACACACACACACCCACCTACATACCCACCCCCAACTCCAGCAGCATTCTAACATACAACACCACAGCGCCACGTGGCATTTGGTTCCGCCTCGGGCCCTCGGCCGTACTCACCAGAGCAGGGCCTTGGAGCGCGTGCTGACTCCCTTGCGGCGGTTCTCGGGCGTGGCGACGGCGGAGGCGGCGTTGCGGTGGCTCCGCTTGTGGCTCTCCAGGTACAGCTTCTTGGCGAAGGCCCGGCCGCACACGTCGCAGGCGTGCAGCGAGAAGTTCTTGGTGACGCGCACCTCCGACGACCCCGCGGCGCTCTCCTGCAGGGCCTCCTGGCGCCGCGTGGTCGGCGGCGCGGCGGCCGGCGCCTCCTGCCGCTCGCTCCTCCTCGTCAGCGGCTGGCCCGGGGGCGTCCTGCTGGCGGTCCTGCTTGCGGGTGACGTGCGTGGCGGAGGAGGCGGAGGAGAGGAGGTCCTGTTTGCGGGTGACGGGCGGCGAGGGCGGCGGCGGCGGCGAGTGGCGCCCGTTGACCTCCTCCTTGACGGCGGCAGCCGCGCGCTTGGAGGCCGGGTTGGCGTTGAGGACGGCCTCGGCCGGCCGCTTGACGGCGCGGCTCTCCAGCTTGGGCATGATCTTGGCCAGGTAGGCCGTGGACTTCTTGTGGACCACGGTGACGTGGCGGAGGACGTCGCGCTTGCGCCGCGACTCATAGCGGCACAGCGGGCAGCGGTAGAACTTGATGAAGATGTCGTTGCCGTCCGTGTGCAGCTCGATGTGCTTGGTGAGGTTCTGCCGCGAGCTGAACTGCCGCTTGCACAGCTTGCAGAAGAGCTGCTTGAAGTCGAAACCCACCGACAGCTTGGGGGTCTTGGAGCCGGGGGGGAGGGCCGCCGCGCCGCCGCCGGTGCGAGACGAGGCGGGCTTGGGGCTGGCCCCCCCCTCGGCCTCCTCCCTCGCCTTGGCGGCCTTGGTGGGCGTGGCCACGCGGGGGAGGGGCAGGGAGGGCGAGGGGCCGGGCGACGGGGCCGGGCTGCTGTCGGGGTCGTCCGAGGCGTCCGTGTTCTCCTCCTTCACCTGGACCCTGCTGTTGCTAGGGGCCGCCGCGGCATGGGCGCCGCCATTGTTGGGGGTGGCAGGGGCCGGGGCGGCGGGGGCGGGTCCGTTCCGCAGGTTGTAGATCTTGTGGACGATGCGCATGTGTCTCTTCAGCATGACCTGGGAGCTGTACTTCCTCTTGCACACCAGGCAGCGACACGACGCCAGGTTGTACTGGGCCTGGGGGGGCGGGGCTTGGGCCGGGGCCGGGCTCTGGACCGGGGACGGGCTCTTGGCCGCGGCTTTGCCCGGCTGCGGGGTGGTCTTTGGGGTGTGGCCGCGCGTGGGCGAAGAGGAGGCGCTCTTCCGCGGGGGCGTGGCCTCCAGCGACAGCGGCTGGCCCGGGCGCGTGGCGATGTCGGGCGTGATGATGTCGCGGCGGAGGCCGCGGTGGACCTCGTCGAAGTGGCGGCGCACGTTGGCCTTGGTGGCGAAGGACTTGAAGCAGATGGGGCAGGACTTGCCGCTGGGCGTGGTGATGGTCCGCGGGCGGCCCTTCACCATGGACAGCAGGCTGATGGGCACCGTGCGCGTCTCCGTGAACTTGCGCAGCTCCTCCAGCTTGTTCTGGTGCATCTTGCGGCAGTGGCGGCGGATGGAGCGCCGCGAGTTGAAGTCCTGGCCGCACAGGCAGCAGGAGATGGTCACGTCCTCCACCTGGGGGGGAGGGAGGGGGAGATAGGGAGGGGGGGATTGTGAGAGAGGGAGGGGGGGATGGTGAGAGAGAGGGTTAATGTGTGGTGGTCGCAGAGTGAATCGGTGGCATCGGCCCATGGGGCGCGTGGCACGTGTGTGTCCCCCCTGTCCTCACCCCGCTGGTGGAGCCCTCCTCCTCGGCCTGGGCCCCCTTCTCCCCTCCTTTGTCCTCGCCCTCGTCCTCCTCCCCCCCCCTCCTCGGGGCGTGGCCCGCCTCCGGCTCCGGGTGGGTGTGGCCCTCCCCCTCCTCCCCCCCCCAGGGCTCCGGGCTGTGGCAGCGGGAGCTCCGGGGCGTGTGCTGCTGGGGGGCTGCCCCGGGGCCCCCCTGCTGAGCCAGCTCTTCCTCCGTAGACAGGTACTGAAACACGGCCTTGCTGCTGGTCTGGATGGGCTCCAGCCGCACCACGTGGTCCGGGGGCTCCTTGCGGGGGTAGATGGCCTCCAGCAGCTCCTTGATGGCCGTGCTCTGCTTGGAGTCTCCTGTCGGTCCTGTGGGGGGTGGTGGGGGGGGGTGTAGGGGAGGAGGAAAGGGTATAGGTGAGCATGTGCATAAACACACAAAATGCACCCCAGAAAATTGGGGGGACACACACTAAAATGGTGTCCGACTCAGAAAGGGTGGACGAGAGGAGGACGAGAGAGGAGGACGAGAGAGGAGGACGAGAGAGGAGGACGAGAGAGGAGGACGAGAGGGGGCGAGAGAGGAGGACGAGAGGGGGCGAGAGAGGAGGACGAGAGGAGGACGAGAGAGGAGGACGAGACAGGAGGGCGAGAGAGGAGGACGAGGGCGTGAGAGGAGGACGAGAGAGGAGGACGAGAGAGGAGGGCGAGAGGAGGACGAGAGAGGAGGGCAAGAGAGGAGGACGAGAGAGGAGGGCGAGAGAAGACAAGGGAGGAGGGCGTGAGAGGAGGACGAGAGAGGAGGGCGAGAGAGGAGGACGAGAGAGGAGGGCGAGAGAGGAGGACGAGAGAGGAGGGCGAGAGAGGAGGACGAGAGAGGAGGACGAGAGAGGAGGACGAGGGCGCCGGGGAAAGGAGGACAGTGGAGAGGAGCGCTAATGAGACAGAGACAGAGATTCAGTTACAGATATGAGGAGCGAGGACAAACTGCATTAGGAGGGGAAACGGAGAGATGGATGGGCTGACTGAGAGGCAGTGAAATATGAGAGAAGAGACAGCGTGGAGGCAGAGAGGCAGTGTGACGTGGGCGCGAGAGTTTGTTTTCAAATTTCTGTGCGGCGACAACGACAAATAGAGTGCTGCCAAATCAGGTGGACCACATTCAACTTCAACAAGATCACATATAACACCCCCCCCCCCCCCCCCCCCCACCACCACCACACACACCACATTCATTAACACACACGCACGTCTTTACTAACCGTCTGTCTCAGGCAGCCGAGGCAGGCAGTAGTACTGCCTGTGAGTGATGAGGTTGGGGAGGCCCCTGAACAGACTGCGGCAGAGCTTGCACTCAAAGATGGTGTCCACATCCCTCAGCAGCATGTGCCTCAGCTGGGCAGTACCTGAGGATGACCACCGGAGGGCAGCGTCAACATCACACTCTGACTTCCGCGCTCTTTTTTGACAACTTTTTAGCGATTCTGAAATTGCTTTTTTTTTACTATCTCAATATTATGGTGCCGCTTGGACGGATTCGAAAGGATTCAGTGTCAAATGAGCAAATAAAGTCGTTTGTGTAACTGCAACCATTTCTTTTTATCGGCATTCGAGTAAAAGCCCAATAAACGTCCCTCAAACAGTAAATCATGTTCATGTCTCCATCAAATTGGCAATGAGTCTGTTTTGGGGGAAAAAACACTCACAACTAACACAAACTGTTACAAAAACAGTGGATGGTCCAAATCCTAATCCTGATGTTGGTTGTGGGCCTGACCTGAGCGGAAGCACTCGATGATCTGCTGGATGCCAGACTTGGAGGTGTTCAGCTGCTGCTGGAGCAGGGGGGGGTCGCCTGGCTCCACACATGACCCTGAACACCACAGAGGAGGAGGAGAGGAGGGCACAGTTAGATACACCACACCACTGGACCTGACTGGAACACACACAGAGCGAGAGAGAGCGAGAGACAGAGACAATGAGAGAAAGAGAGAAAGGAGACAGACAGACAGACAGACAGAGAGAGAGAGAGAGAGAGAGAGAGAGAGAGAGAGAGAGAGAGAGAGAGAGAGAGAGAGAGAAAGAGAGAGCGAGAGAGAGGGAGAGAGAGAGAGAAAGGAGAGAGAGAGAGAGAGAGAGAGAGAGAGAAATACACAGAGATAGAAATAAAGAGTAAGAGCCGAGAGGGCAGACAAACACAGTCAACTGAACAATACAGCAAACCAAACACTACCAGACAACGTAACAGGCCGAGGTGCACAGAGAAAGACACCAGAAAAAGACACTCAGAGAGTGACAAACAAGGCCTCTCAGCTCCTCCGCACAGCGCAGAGGCAGGAGACACAACCAGACCCACACACTCGTTTACACCAGAAGGGTACCAGGGGAGGGGGGGGGGGCTGCTCAGCTGACACCCTGGTGTCTCCATGCCTGTTTGAAAACACCCATACAGACACACACGACACACCACTGCACCGGAGAGAGAGAGAGAGAGAGAGAGAGAGAGAGAGAGAGAGAGAGAGATGCACAAAGCCTCGTCTTAAACCCAACTCAATCACCCTCCCCTTCACCGACGTGAGCCCCTCCTCGAAACGACGGACGACTGTCTGATACACTGTCAGAGGGGCGGGGGGGGCATGCGCTGGGACTCGTGTTGGCGGTTTTGAAAGAGAGCCGTCGACAGTCCATCTCGCTGCCGATTACATCACAGCCGTCGACTGACAGGCCAACTGGAACTCTGTCTCCTCTCTCCAGCACCCACGCACGGCTGGGTCTCAATAGCCCTTTTGATCACACACGCAGGCTGATCGCATCAGGGTGGTTGGATTCTGTGTGCGCGCGAGCACATTTCTACTGACGTTTGTGACATACGGTCTTGTGAAGATTGTTTATCTTGATGCGCGTTTAGGGGCTCAGAGAGATCACAGGGGTGTGTGTTGCCCTTGTGTGTGTGTCACTAGTGATCATAGGCACACACACACACACACACACGCACACACATAGGAGTGACTCACTGTTTTCATCCCTCTGGGGTGTGTGTGTGTGTTTGTCTGTGTGACGTCAGCACCAAACAGTCAGAGACATCCTGGGGGAGTTCTGCCTAGAGAATTATTCTCTCACATCTCATTTACAAACACACACACACACACATATCCATCCAGGGCTTATATCTCTCACTCAAACACCACCCCTATCTCTCTCACACACCCACACCTGACTTGCCTGTCGCAATAACACTATTCTCTTGGGATTTCTCTACAGAGATGAGGCGCAAGTTCAATACGCACCGCTGGGATTATCCTGTAGGAGCTGTAGGCTACCTAAACACACACACACACGTATGTTGTGTGTCAGAGGAAAAATGACAAACGGCCTGGCTCGTCGGCAGATTGACACGTCACGTTTGGTATTTCTTCGTCACCCCGGAAACCCTATCAGTATACGACGTGATCGCCGAGGCAAAGCCCCGAACACACACACACACACACACACACACACACACACACACACTGGAGGAGGCAGCGTAGCTCTGGGACACACACACACTCTCTCATCCTCTGGCCTCTGCATTATGGATGCTGAATCTCATCTCTGTACTGTTTGTGTGGGTGTGTGTGTATTTGTATGTGAATCCTTTGATATATAAGGCACCTGAGCGCACTGTAGACTGTCAATTGATAGTCTGTCGGTACACATGCACACCCACTTCACGACCCCTCTTTTGATTGTGAGGTTTCAACACTACGTTGGTGTGTCACTGTTACTGACACTGACCGTTTGGGCGTGGACAAGTGGCGTGAACTTCTCAAACGACTATTCTATAGAGTACTGTAGTCTAGAGTACTGTAGTGTAGCCTGGAGTGGTGTAGTCTAGTCTGGAGTAGTGTAGTGTAGTCTGTAATAGTGTAGTGTAATGTAATGTAGTCTGTAGTAGTGAAATGTAATGAAGTATAGTCTGGAGTTGTGAACTTTATTCTGGAGTGGTGTAATAGACTGTAGTGTAGTCTGGATTAGTGTAGTTTGGCCTAGTTTGGGAGTTCATAGGTTCCTGGAGTTGATTCCTGGAAATGTCTGCCATGTGTGACTACTTCCATGTGTGACTACGTTTGTGAGGTATTTCCTGGAGGTAGTGACACCAGGCTCGGGCAGATAAGAAAGGGTGGAAGTTCCTCACACATATGCACACATGCACGCACATACCCCCAATAATTACTAGGTGGAAAAAACAAACAATTGCCAGTAAGCACACAAGTGTGTGTGAGAGAGAGAGAGAGAGAGAGAGCGCAGAGCCCCTCCCCCCGCCTCTGTATGTGTGCTGGTCTAATCCGACAAGGCAGGTCCCTGACTACCCCCCCACCACCACCACCAGGGGTCAGAGAGCAACCAATCAGGCACGTTGATGCGGCTAGCGCTCGCGGCTCTGTTAACCCTTGACTCACCTCCAAACAGGACAGGCAGAGTCTCTGTCCATCCCCTCAGTTTAAGGTTTTAGAGAGAGAGAGAGAGAGAGAGAGAGAGAGAGAGAGAGAGAGAGAGAGAGAGAGAGAGAGACAGGGGGGGCTATAAAGGTGCTCAGGATGCCATGGCAGGTGATTTCTCTATAGTACCGGTATTCTCCGGCAGTGGCCAATCAGACTGTCCGCTAGCCTAATGTCCCGGTTGACAAGCCCTGAGCATCCAGTCAACATGAAGAGGGCCCTTGGTTTTCCAGCTGACTGCGCTGGCGCACTCCAATCGCAGGCTCGCGGGCTGGTTGAATGGCTGGCTGTGTAGTGTGACGTTTAGACAACAGTGGCGTTTACACGCAACACACACTACTTATGTGAACGCTAGCTTAACGAAGGGGCTATATTTAGAGTGTGTGTGAGGCCGGTCTCTCTCTCTCTCTCGAGCTCAGGAGTGCATTTCAATAGTCAGAAGGAGTTTAGCCCTTGCCGTCCACCGTGAGCCCAAACAGCAGGAGAGGGGGAAAGGGGGCTACTATCAGTTGTCCTGTGCTCTCCCCATGAGTGCAGGATGACTGGAGATGAGTGGAGGGAGCCAGGGCAAGGTATTGGGAAGGGGGCCCCCACCCCTTTGAATCAGGAGGAGTAAAAGAGAGAGACAGAGAGAGAGAAAGAGATTGGGATATGTGACGCCACAAGCTGTCACATATGCCAGAGTGATCGTTTCCTGTGTCCCAAGTGGACTCCCTCTCACGTCTCAGCGGTGACAAAGCACGGCTCCCTTCGGCGGTCTCGAAAGTGGACGGCCACAGAGAACACGGCCGTGCACCATTTACTGGTGGCTACAAATCATTTCCATAAAGGGCTACTCCTAATACCCAATTAGAGAGTGCAAACTCCCCGAGCCCTGAGGTAATTTAAACTCCACCGCACAGCCGTCATTAGCGGGTGAATGGGAGCCTTGAATAGAGCTACTTGACGCTGCACTAGAAGGTTCCAAAGCCCTGACTCATCAAGGTGCTGGCCTTGTTTTGGAAATATTTTTGATGAGTTGTTTAGCTCGACCTCAGACCTCGCAGACCTCTTCCAAGTCCACCCCCTTGGTTGTAGTATGTCCCTTGCTCAACTCGTAGGATAAGCTAGGCTAGGCTATGCCACAATTAGATAACCTATGCTAAGCTAAGTTGGTAGCAATAGGCTACGGAGTTATCTGTCCTCAATCCGTTTAGCACAGACAGGGAGTATAGAAGGAGCGCGGGTACAGGTAGTGGGGGCCGGAGAGGCCTTACCTGGAGAGCTGTGACCTGGGTTGGTGCTGCCTGAGTGTGGGCTCCCCTGGTCCTGGGGCTGCAGCGGCTCCGTCTGGCAGCTCTGGTCCCTGCTGGAGGTCTTGGGGGTCTGGGCCTCAGCCTCGGCCTCGGCCTGGGCCTCTGAAGGGGCCGGGGGGCTGGGTTGGGCCTTGGGCTCCTCCATCTCCACCTCCATCCTGATGCCGCTCTGATGCCACACACACACACACACACACACACACACACAGAGTGAGATCATGAGCCCATGAGAGGGACCGGTGGGGAAAACAGTTCAGACAGGGAGGGCCGGTGGGACCAGGAAAGGAGAGATGAGGGACTGTGATAAATATTACTCTGCTCTAGCACCACACTAAAACCCAGTAGCAGAAGACTCGGGCCGTACATGCCCCTGCTGTTGTGAGTATGTTGGAAAGATGAATAGATGGATGGACGGAGATGGATGGGTGGAGAAAGAGAGAGACAGACATGGCGGAGGTGGTGATGGAGAGATCGGAGCTAGACAGATATATGAAGAGATGGAAAGGCAGAAAGCTAGACAGACAGAAGGATATAGAGAGATATCAAACGTGGCAGAGTAATGGAGAGAGAGAGAGACGGGTGGATAGATGAGAGGCCGAGATGAGAAGGGAAGATGAGCACGCCCTAGCCTAGCGGACAGACCTGGGTCTAACTGGCTCACAGAAACACAAGCACAGGTAAGAGGTTTGACTCGACTGACCTGGAGGCACACTCTTTCCCTTCCTCCATCTCTCTATCCATCTCAATCTCTCACTCTCATTCCTCCTTCTCCTTCTCCTTTTCCCCCGGCCTCTCCTCCTGCCCTCTTTCCCCGGTCTCCTTCACTGCCCTTGGTGAACAAGCCAGGACTCCACTGCAATCAGGTATGCGAACAAAACATGTACATCCACCAAATACGACACACCACACCTACGCACGCCAGAATACGACACAAACCTATTTCAAACACGACCCGTCACAAACCACGACACACCCCCCACCCTCATCCTGTCTCCAGCGTGGCTGTGCTGACATCACAGGAAGTGACATCGCTACGATTTCCTATAACGCAGGCCTTTTTCTGTCATCGAGAATACTGGTATGACAGAAGTACGTGGGGCCTGACCTAGATTGGAGTGACGCATGACACTGGTGGGGAAGCAGGGACACTTCCTGTGTGCCATGTGGGGAGCAGGAGGGACAACGAGTGACCTTGGAGAGGGAGTGTGTTGGTTGGTGGGAAGGGGGCAGTTGACAAGAACAAGAACTAAGAAGTTTCACTGGGGGGGGAAGACCACACACACAAACACACACAAACACACACACAAACACTGAAGCAGAATAGAGTAAGGATAGTCTGTGGGCTTGCAGGGAAGGCTGTGGCGGCTAGTGCCAAACTAAGAGCCTGGTTGTCGCCGTGAGGGGGGTTGAGGGGGTGCAGGATATACTTGGGGACAGGGGGTATATCTACTGGAACTCTCTCTCTCCCCCTCTCTCCAGTACCTGTCTGCGTAGGCAGTGAGAGGTCTTCCTCCCAGCTGAGTGGGCTGGCTTCACCATGCTGTATCACCTGCAACATACACGCAGTCAGTGTGTATGTGTGTGCGGCGCACCTCACAGACATGGATGGACCCCCTCCGACTTAGGCCCCACCTCCTCGGGGGGGATGCATTTAACCATGGTCGAGCAACACGGAAGTAGGCCCGTGTTGACGTTCCGTTTGCTCACTGTCGAGATCAGAAGCAATGCTGCCCCCTCGAGGTGTTTTGGAGTACTGCAGCCTCATCGATGACACCCCCTGACTGTCACCACCTGACACGACTGCCCTTGGAAGTGTGACGAATGTTTGCGCACTTCATTAACGTAAATTCCTACTGCAATTACGACTGTCGAGCCAAATCTTAGTTACAAATCTTTTCTTAAGAGCGCTGGGAAGCAAGGTGCAATACCACGTGCTGAACACTAGAGGGAGACAGAGTCCACGTCTTCGAGGTTTGGGGCACAAGCTCACTTTTTTGCGTCTCGTAGATTCGGTCCCGGTGCCAAAAGGGACTGGCTTCGACTCAAATCCCACAGAAAACCAACACGACCGCAATGAGATGAAAGGATGGATGGATAGAGAAGGGGAGAGAGTGAAACGGCAGATGAGAGAGCGAGAACCCCAAACAGGAGGCCGCCGAAGCGGGAGTGTCGGGGTTGACACCCGGCCAGGTGCCTGAGGGGCTCGCGACCTCGCGGTCCCTAACAGCCGCGTGGCCTCCAGCATGTCTGGGAGCCCGGGCCGAGAAGAACGGGGAGGACGTCGGGTTTACAACCGACTGAAAGAAGAAAAGAAAAAACACCCTTGGGGGCGGAGGGAGCAGAGGGTTCCGGAGTGCCGGGGAGGAGGGAGAGAAGAGGCAAGAAAAGACGAGAGGGAGAAGTCCCTAAAAGCTGAATGGGTGGGGTAGGGTGGGTAGGTGGGGTGGGGGGTTGGGAGCTCAACCAACGCGGTAGTCGAGGACTGATCTGACAGCCCAGCGGTGTGCGGAGGTGACGCTAAAGCTTCCAGGATGAGGACTCGGGATAACGCACTTCACATGTTTCCATGGAGACAGACAGAAGTGTTCCAAGTGGGTTCTCTTCCTGTGGATTTGTGTGTGTGCGTGCGTGTGTGTGACTCAGGTAATGAGTGTGTGCGCGTGCGTGTGTCCTGGACACAATGAGGCCTGTAGACATACTGCTACACTGCTTCACCTGCTGATTGGACTATCTCCTCTGACAGTGTCCAACAGGCCTGCTTCCTAATAGAGAGATGCAGCCCTGGCTGATAGGATGCAATCCCCTCTCACACACAAACACACACCACCATGATACACACAGATACACAACAATACAGGCACGTACACACACAATGATATAAGCACATACACGCGCAATTATGCGAGCACATACACGCACACACGCCACAGTGATGCTTTCACATTTCAATAGCTAATGAGTCATTACCGAGGCATCATAGTTAATTCACTGAATTGGAAGAAGGTATAACTCTCACTCCCATTCTAACTTGTTACTCTCGCAAACAATATTCCTGAGATTGGGGACACTAAAAGAGCACCTAATGGCCTAGACAAGATGGAATTAACCTTTGAATGTGATAGGTGGAATGTTGACTGTAGACTGTGTTGGACTGAAGAACTTCATTACATCATGAACACATGGGGTTCACTACTAGAAATGTCTAGTTATCGCCAGTTAAACACCTTGTATTAGCAATTTAAATCAAACTAATAGTACATGAACAGGCTCAAAAACTGACTAATGTGCTCTTTTGGATTGAGGCACTGGTCATTCCTTACATGTGAACACATCTTGGCACACAATGTCAAGTCAATCGGACAGGGATCGGAGTTGACAAAGTATCACGGTTTAGGGAATAAACAGGTTCATGGATGACTATTAAAAACATATTTTTCTCAAGGGTTATGAATCAATGTCCAAAACTGCCACATGTTGGGATTGGATACATTTTTGATTATGTGATTAGGCCTATATTTCAAAACAATTAAACCAAATTATTAGAGTTTTATGTCACATTGTTTTCATAACTAAATGTATTTAGGTCACACACTGACGAAAGTTTAAAAACTATTTTTCATGAACAAGATGAAAACTTGCTTACGTATTTTAAAACCCAATAACACCCCTTTGCCATTTTCTGATGAAATTACATTATCTACTTTAGTTTCACAACTTCTTTGAATCGTTTTCCTCGACCTATGGAACATGCATGCGCAGTGCCCAACTGAGCGCAATAACAAAAAGAAGTGCTACGATGGATAATACGCCCCACTCGGTTAGAAACCAGAAATGAGGCGCACCACTCTAAAATCCTGACCGTGTCGATCGAGTACTAAATCAGTCTTCATCGTCTGCTGTGTTCGTAGGCCCCGTGGGCTTTACAGTCGAACGATAGGTTGGTGCGTTTCGCTTACAGTGCAAACGAGCCCCATCTCCCGAGAAATCGTGAGATATCGACACAAGCGACTCCACAATGGCCACATGTAGGCTAACCTCCAACACGAAGGACCAAGTGCACTCGCTAACAAAAAGTAAGAAACCGTCCTCTTACGCAGTCCACGCAAGAAGACAAAATCGGCCAGAATCCCGTCCAATAAAATTATGATAAAATGCTGTAATCCTCGCCTTGGCATATTTCTAAAAACGTGTGTTGCTCTACTTGTGAGAGCGCACAGCGATTGTTGGCGTTTGGGTTTGGCTACGGTTCCCTTTCAGCGGGTAGCAATCTCCATTTGCAACTCCATCGCCCCCCATGGGCGTAAGGCCGCGGGCTGTGACGCAAATGGCACTGGTGATTTGCAAATGACACATCTTAGCCTACTCTGTGTCGCAAGATAACTATTCGCGTATCAGTTCATATCAATTTATTTTCAGACGTAGACGATAGCGATGCGGATAACCAGCATATTCTGTGAGAACGGGTTGCATAACTAACCAGGAAAACTTAATTTGTGCACTGAGAGGAAGGGGTAAGCTACCGTAGCATTTCCATCGTGGATAAGTGTCCCGTTTTCAATACGATTGGACACTTAAACAAACATGAACTATAAACATGTACACAAAGCGAAATAATACATCGACTGCAATAATCCAATACGCAGGACATGGGAAGCGAGTGGCCTCGTTAACAGGGATCTGGTCACTTGTACTTGGCTACGTTCTGCTAGGACGCATGCACGTAGCTGACGATAGAGGACAGGGCAGCCTGAGTGGAACTTGGGACTGCATTCACAGGCCATACGGGCGCCCGGATAAAGGGCCGCATGAATAGCATTGTGCTCTCTTCTCCAGGAGTCCCCAACTATTTACAAAAGGTTCGCCAACAAAAAATATTGTAGCGAAACACTGGCGGTTTGAACAGCTGCCGATATGCGCAAAGCGGCACTATCGTTGCGCAGTACTGGACTTCCCAGTTTTGTGCGAACTACGTGATTGTCCAAAATACCATTTTATTCAGGCTGTACTCGTTTGGCAATCTGCGATCCAGAGCGCAAGGAGTTTACCGTTCTCATGGCACGATTTGCATCACCCCATTATCCACGAAAATCTCCTTTACACGGTTATATTGTCAGCCTCAAATCGCCAGTATTTTGAGCAACAAAAGACCAGCTTAACTTGATCAAAGGAAAAGCCAAGTACAAAATGCACCTTTCAATCCGTATAAGAGAGGCCCCTTACAGATTGCAGCATGGCAGGGGAGTGCGGCGTAAAAGCGAGTTAACCCGAAGAAAATACACACAATGAGGACGTACAACACCCACTTAAATACATTCTTAACTATCTTGGTTAAATTCCTAAAGTGCTATTGTATGTTTGGATACACGTACACTCTACTGGCAGGGCTAAATTACGAATGTAAAACGCTGCGCGTTGCGGCTCTGTGCCACCTTTTCCAAGAAGCAGCTTGGCGCACAGGAACGGTGACCCTTTCGGTTTTGCGCGTCTTCCTATTGACTAAAATTACCACCCGAATCCCATTTTAACTATTGAATATGAATACATACACCTCTATGTCAATAGCATAACACCTTCGGCTAATACAGCGTTCTTTAAGGTACAGTTTGAGTCGCTGAAACCAATTCCTCTCCCCTCCATGGACAGGCAGAACAAGAGAACGATGACGCCATTTTCTGCAAAAACAACCACGTTCGGGAACCCAAGGCGAGGGTTTTTAAGCTTTCATAAGCGCTTCCCGTCCTCGAATACAGGATCGGGTCGAATATAAATGTGTTAAGAATAGTTCTTACCCTTATTACACTTCAATCAAACGTAGAATCCGGTCTTTGTACTGTAAAATCGCAGGGCTTGGGCCGGAGAGCTTCTTCGACTCCGCGTCCCTGTCTGTAGCTAGCCGGAGATTGTTTATTACGCCTCTCAGCGCCCGGCTCGCTCACTCTGTCGCGCTGAACAGTTCCTCCAGCAGCTGCCTTTGTGCACTCAGAGGGACCTTTCAGCAAAAGCGGCGCTGCGCAAAGGTGCAGCTCTTCTACTTTCTTTGTAAATGCCAGTGTCGTTGGCACTTTGGGGGTGGGGTGGGGGGGTATACGAGGAATAGTTGACCCCCCGCGAACGAGGACAACTGCTGCCAATTTCAGGCCGTTTAGTGCTCCATTTACTAAGCGCGCACTATAGGCTTTCCAGAATCCAGGGCACAATTTAACCGAAACGTTAGCTAGTTTTGTTTAGCGTCCAGGCTCATTAATTACAACAAAGTTTACGATTCATTAAAAGAAAGTACGTAGAACTGGGGTATTAAAACGTGCTACAACTATTTTCTGAATTCAAGACACCAATCTGTTCTTGCAGTTGCACATTGGATGTAAAAAAAACAGTTTTTAATAAATTCCATTCGGCTTTTAATTTATGTAGCCCGAGGCCTCCTCAATAAAAGTGAAACATCTTGTGGATAAATAAACAATTGCCCTACATTTAGCTAACTGTTGTTACTGACCCAAAATGTGAATTTATCCAAGGTAGCTGGATAAAATAATTTTACAGCCTTCTCGTCAGGGAAATTATAAAATATCAATATTGTAACTAGGCTACACTCCCTCCAGAATGCATCACTCATCACCCCATGATGTACCTAGACTATTTCCCACACAGAGAGATAAAAAATAGAGTAGGCTACCTAACTTTCTCTAGTGATAATATAA
Source organism: Thaleichthys pacificus (assembly GCA_023658055.1). NCBI lineage: Eukaryota > Metazoa > Chordata > Actinopteri > Osmeriformes > Osmeridae > Thaleichthys > Thaleichthys pacificus. Next base: position 10,459,177 of record CM042874.1, on the reverse strand, counting down.
TGTAGCCTATTGACCGAGATTCATAATTGTAGACACGACTAGATGAACAGTGGCAAATAGCCTTATAGTTGTGTGGAAAAAACATGTTAAAACTGACATTTCAACGTGTGCATCAATCTAGACGTCGATGATTAAAGTTGCCTGTTCGACATGCAGACAGTGGTGGTTTCGTAGAATGCTATCCCATCGCCATAACTTTACCGTACTCCTCACAGGTGATACACAATCTGGTTGCTATGATACTTTCTGGTCACGCGCGAAAATACCACTTTGCCAAGCACGTGCTGAAAGACTCATTTGGACCTGTAAACAATTTAGGCCCAAAGTTAAATAAAACGTAAAATTATACATTTTATGATCTTAAAATCTGCATTTGCCCATCGTCTATCAAACCTATGAGGGAAAACACTTAAAGGTATATATTTTTTTAATCTTCTTGAACACTGACATAGTCCATAAACCAATTTACCACGTTTCATATCTGACCCATGTTACTAAATATTGAATAAGGTTGACGTTAGATAATGAAAATATTGAATCAGGTTCAAGATAAGTTATGAAAATAACTCCCTAAAAGTCCTTGAATGCACATCGGACCCTTTAGAAAATATGATTGTTATGGTTTTTTAAGTTGTCTTAATCCCTCCAGCCCTTTCCTATAGGCCTCAGAAACACAACAAAAGGTGCCCACCGCTATCGCCCACACAATTAACCAAAGGACCGGCATTAAACCATTATCATAAGAATGCTGTTTGCAATGGGGGGAAAACTTCTGAATTCATTGAAGTGCTACACAGTGTTTTGAAACCTTTTATCTCTGCAATTACATCCCAGCAGCATTTAGCACATTAGACCTACCTAAAACTGTCCTTTTTGGTCTATTTTGTGGCTGGCCCATTTTTTATGCTGTAATGACCATTATGTCATTTGAAATCATTAACAATTGATTTGGACCTTGGGTTTCTCTTGTTACATCATAACACACATGATGCCTTCACACAAGTGCATATTGGGGACATTTCGTATACATCTTTTTAAAAGCTTTGAGGAAATCGTCATAAAACATCAGATGACCCAATAGGCCAACCCACTTTGAGACAAAGAACGGGAAAACTAAAGCTGCAGGTAAAAAATGTATTCGATTTATTTCAAATCCAAAACAGTCAAACCTGAAAATACACTAATTCCATTGCTAAAAAAGCCACAGGGCCAAGAGGATATGAGGAACAAAAACCCAGAAGTAAAAAGCACATCATTGACAACACCTAGGAAGTGTAGCAATTTCATCAACCTCATATATGGGGTCAGATTTATTTACAGTCTGTATAAAAATAAGGCCTTACAGAGACATCCTTTCCCCTACAGCTTGGTAACATGAGCCTGCGTCAAAGTACTCCACCAATCTCCCTACCGCCTTGACTTAACCTCTGAGGAATATTTACTGTATATTCTCCAGTCAGTAAACTAGCTATTTAGAGCCAGGGTAACAATCAGGACTGAAGACGGTGCTGTTCACCTGAAGGAAGCAAGTCCAATGAAGGTCCTAGCAGTAGAATACACACACACAGAGTGAGAGGATTACAGAAACACGCACACTGAAACACACCAGGGATCAGGATGGATCATGGACTTGATATTACATATAATGTGCAACATTCTGTGGACGTTGTCCATTGCCATGGACAATGTCTAATCTCATTACCCATGGGGGGAGCATAATTAAGGTGTTGGGTTTGGAATCAATGATGTAGTAGGAGCAAATACATTGGGTAATGGGCCAAGTTTTTGTTCCTAGGGAAAGATACAGGCGAACAGGGGTTCTGCCTAGCGACGTAGCCGGGCCTCAATAATTAAATCTAGCCACTTTTCTTAGCTTTATACTATCATCTCTGTTGGTGACAGTTTCCTAGAAAGGAAATAACCAGCAAACACTTAGGCCTCTGACAGCCTAGAGATGATTGCTCTACGGCAAAGGCAGGGGGGCTCAGATCCAAAACTTGTAAGAATGCACTTTTCCTTCCTCTCTCCCAACAACTGATCCACCATTTGTAGGTGGACACAGATTGGCCTTAACTCCTCCAATAATCTAGGGTGCATTTCCAAGGTATTAGAATGTGGCCGAGGGTGTAAATATGAACAGCATGCACACTTCTCCTTGGGGAAACGGAAATTGCTCTATACATTCAACAGAGCTTGATAGGGGGCCAGCACACCACAGCGCAACATTGATTCTTCATTTGCGAGGAATATCAAATTCCTTATCGACAGTATTTGACAATACTTTTGTTTTTACAAATATATATTTCATGTATCTATATAAATAGAAGCAGATGAAACATCTGGGTGTATGACAAAGTGCAAAAAGAATAGGAAGAGTTTTCTAGAGTATTCACTTAGTTCCAGGTGCGCGGTCTCATCAACTGCACATCACTTTTGACCTGCAAACAAACAGGCACAGGGGGCATGTAGGGGGGCAGTGCCGTGGCCATAGCCCGGGTGTCATGCTCATTGCTGTCGACGCTGTGGTGCACAGTGGCTGCATTTCTGAAGGTCTATTCTACCGCTTAACCTCTGCACCTTTGTATTCCTTCCCTCTCCATCCATGAATATAAGAAAAAGGAAAAACTTCTGAAGCAACAAATGCATAACATGCCTTCGCCGCATTAGATCAACTGAAAAGGTCAGACTAGATATTTCAAAGTCAGTTTGAGACTGGTTCTGTTGCATTGCTTTTTAGTCAACGCTATACATATGCATTATTAGACAAAAATGTTGAAAAAAGTGTCACAAATGTACTTTGCAGGCAAGGTGTGACTGTTAAATTGCCGGAATATTCCTTGAGGGGTGGTTTGGCAGGTACCAAGCGGGGGAACTTGCTACACATCATACACTTATTGTAAGCGTCACACGACAGAGTCTTGAACCAGAGGTACATAGAAAACAAAAAAACTAAGTTGAACATTGGAAGAAGGCTTAAAAACCAAAACAACCCACAGGCGAAAAGAAATGTGAGGCCCTCTACAAAACTAAACCATCTCAATAGATCTTTATACAGACAGACCCGGAAGGCCAAGACACATCATCTTTAGTTCTTTTAGTACTGGGAGAATTATTAATAAATACAAAAATAACCAAAAAGATATGTACACATTTAACAAAATGAAACTCTAAAATAATACTTCCAACTTTCATTTCTTTTTATGAAATACAATTATATTTTGCCCAACAGCATCTGTAGCTCTGCTCTGGACAGTAAGAAAATAATTACGAACATGATAAATACAATTTTTAAGAAAGAACACCACCAACACCGTAGCTTTTTCCTTTAGGATGCAAGTTAGGAAACACCGACACTGTGTTTCGTGCAACTTTAGAGACAAAACAACAATGTTACAATCCTCAAAAAACCTGAATTCTTCCTATATTGGGTAAAGTTCTTCCCTGGTTTGGACAGGTCCATGTGTGGGGCTGTGGCCTGCTTGGTTCTGGTCTGTTGTGGAGTCCAGGAGGGGGAAGGGGAGTAAGTGCACTTTAAACGCAGGCATGCTAGTAGGGCGGGGTTGAATATAGTGGGGGGGAAAAGGAGAGAGAGAGAGAGCGAGCAAAGTTGAGACAGGCTGAGAGAAAGAGAGAGAGATGGAAACAAAGACAGACGGATGAGCTTCAAAGGATTGTGGGCCTAAACAGGAGGCTCTCACAGGTAGGTACTTCCAACCAACACAGAAATAAGGATGCCTTTCTGGTCACCTGACCAACACAGGAACAGGAAGTAACAAGAATCTACAAACTTGATTGGTAAATGACCAAAAAATGTACAGCGGTGATAACGATGCCAAACTAAAACCAAAGCAAATTTCCCTTATTAGAGGGTAGTCTGTGATATATCTCTCTTGTCTTCATCTGAGTGTTCCTAAGTGACCGCGTCCACCATTTACACCACTCCATTGGTTGATCCAGTTAGAGGTGGAGTTAGGAGGAGGGACCACAAGTCTATATACGGGCACAGAGGTGTGCGAGGGGAGGAGCCCACGTGGACTCCAAGTCCCAGGTTCCCTCTCACCGTGTGAGCTGCACTGCCATTGGCTGATGGACCAGAGTCTTGTCATATTGATACTACAGCTGCCAAACATTCGGTCTGTTCGTCATATCGGCCTCAATGGTGCATCTTGGGCTATGAAAGAAAGGTGATGGACAACAGGAAGATTAGTTGGTCTATATACAGTCATTTTAACAGGAAACGAGGATGACAGTTGCCAAATCAGTCTACAGATGACAGGTAGAGAAAGAGTTGGGTAAGCCGATTGGTGTGTGTGAGGGTGGGGTGAGTTGAGGTATGTGTTTAGGTGTGTGTGCTGTTTAGGTTTGGATAATGTGCAGCTTCATGTTATTCACAGGTCATTCACGCCTATTTGCAGCTGTTAAAACTGAGAAATAAACTCCACCCCCACAAAATGCGTGAGGTGAGAGTGGAAGGTTTGAGGATATCTCTGAAGTGTGTGTGTCTGTGAGAGCACAACTAAATACGTAGAAATTGCTCTATTTTTCCATTGATTTCTCCATTAATGTTGTATTTATTGTGTGTATAAATAAGGATAACAGACCACAGTATAAGAACTTTTAGTTAATCTCATGAATGACCTATGAATGTAATTAAGCTGCACAACAAACCTTACCCGCTCTATGTGTATGTCGGCTAAATCAATTAAATGTCATGTAATGCGTTTCTACGAATTGCTGAACCATCAGAAGGACAGTTGCTACTTCATCCTCGATTCCCGAACCCTCAACAACCTCTCCCGACAGCACGAGGGCAGTGTGTGTGAGAGGGGTCGTCACCTGTCGAGGTGAGTCGGGCCCGGCCGACAGCAGGCCTCCGCTCCTCCTGAAGATGGCTTCCAGCCCCGAGGCCTTGCTCGCCTTGCTGGGCCTCTCTCCGAACGAGCTGGGGCTCCTCCTCTTCCTGCCCTCGGCTCCGCCTCCGTAGGCCAGGGGGCTGGAGGGGGGAGGAGGAGGCGGTGGTGGTGGCGGCAGTGGCGGCGGAGGCTGGAGGCCGGAGGAGAAAGGCAGGGCGGGGTCCCTGGCTGGGGGAGGGTAAGGGGCGGCGGACTCGGCGCAAGGGTACCAGTCCACGGCCCGAGCCACCGGCCCGCTCCCCGCACGCCCCATCCCCTTCCTCCGGCCGGCCGGGACAGGAGGCCCCGGGCTGGGGAGGGGGGAGGTGGAGGGGTGGCTGCTGCTGCTGCTGCTCCCGTTCCTCAGGGCGGGGTCAGCGCTGGGGTAGGGAGAAAGACGAGATCTTCCTCCTTTTGGCCCCTTCTAAGTGGCCTTCCCTGGGGAGGCGGCTGGTCTTGGTGGTGCCGTTGCGGGCTCTTCCCTGGGCAGGGGACACGGGTTCCGGGGGCCGGGGGGGGTCGCGGAGGTTGAACACCCCTGTCCCGGACGCTGCCTGTGGGAAGGCTGGAGCATAGGACACCAGGGAGAAGCCGTCTGACGAGGAGGCGGCAGAGGAGGAGGAAGGGGGGGGGACTGAGGAGAAGGGATGGCCCAGGGGGCTGGAGAAGGGTGACTGGGGCTGGGGGGTGGCGGTGGGGGGCTGGGGGGGGGGTGGGGTGCTCTGCGGCCAGGGGCACCTTCCTAAAAAAGCATGCAGGGAGGACACGTGGGCTAGTGAGTCGCGCTAAACTGAAGAGACAATGATACCGTTTTATCGGTGCACATTACTCCAAGAGTCAGTGAGAGTACGCACACACAGACGCACACACAGACGCACACACACCTCCACATCTGTGCGTTGACGTGCTTCTCCACCATGTAGTGCAGTGCCAGCCTCATCTTGTCCCACCGGCGGTCAAACACATAGTGACCCCTTCCCAATAGTCTGCTGCTGAACGCACAGCACTGTGGGGGGGGGAGACGAAAGGGAGACAGAAAAGGAGGGAGGGAGAGGCAAAGAAAGTGGGAGACGGAACAGGGAAAGAGGGACAGAAGGAAAGTCAGGAACGAGGAGGGATGTGAGGATCAGGAGGGAGAGGGAGCACACAAATAACAGAAGGGCGAGACAGACGGGGAAAGGAATAAGAAAAAAACGAGAAGAAAAAGAGAGATGGAGAGAGAGAGAGAGAGAGAGAGAGAGAGAGAGAGAGAGAGAGAGAGGAAAAAGGGCCAGAGAGGGAGAGGGTGGGAGAGAGGGAGGTGGAGGTAAGCAGAGATTAACCTACAGACACACGTCTGAGACACACGCCCTGCACTATCACTGTCGCTCCCCACTCTCTCCAGACCCAACACCTGCACCGACAAGACACGCCCGAGCAACGTTAAAGGAACGGCAAAGCCACCCGTTAAACTGTACATGGGTATATTTAAGCACGTCTATCTGCCTGGATCTGCGTCTCTGTCTACCCGTCTAACCGTCTCCTCCTCTCCCTGTCTTCTGGGTGGGAGACACTCACCCCCAGGGGTCGAGGGTGGTGAGGGGAGGAGGGGCAGGCCAGGCTGTCCGGGTCCTCGGCCGGGTCTCCCTCCCCCTCGTCGCTGGAGGGCTGTCCGTCCGTCCCACTGACCCTCACCCAGCTGGCCCCGCCGCCGCCTCCGCCGTCGGAGGCCGAGGACGGGGGCTGGAGGGGGGCGGAGCTCGAGGCCCCCCCGACGGCACCAGGCACTCTGGGGGGAGTTATGGAAGGGGGGGGGGGGGTGAACAGAGTTGGAGAGAAAGACAGGGCGAAAGACGTGAGAAGACATTCTGTTAGAGCCACCCACGTACAAGGTCTCCACTTCTTCATTTCTACTCCTGGTACAACTGCATTCAGACAACTCGTTCACAGCGTCCCCCAGTGGCAGAAGCGTATATTACGGATCAGGGAAATATTTGCACGATTTATATTTCACTTTACCACTCCAAAAACGAGGTAAATAATTGGGGAGGAACAACGTGCAATATCAATGAAGGTAAAAGTCCCGGGGAACTTATCTGGAAAGATGAGAATCTTCCAACCCTATCTTCCACAGCAATGACAGTTAACCATGAGTTCCCCAAGACGTGTATTCCATCTACACAGCATACCTGGGGATGTGTGCGTTGGCCAGCCGCAGCCTGAGCGTGGAGACGGTCCGGCCGTTGTGGAGGTGGGAGGGCTTGCTGGGAGTTGGAGGCGTCGCGGCCGTGTCCAGCGATGGGGCCGCGGCCTGGCCCACACCGGGCCCCTGGCTCTCCCTCCTGACCTGCCCACCATCCCTCTCCTTCGCTCCGTCCTTCTCCGCATCCTTCTCCTTGGCGCGACCTTTGTGCTCGGCCAGGAGGACGTCAAACTGTTTCCTGCGCCCGGGCACCGCCCTCCGGTGGGTCAGCGAGTGAGTCTGGACCCCCCCCCCCCAAGAAGGGCAACAGCGTTAGGGGCACTTCCCTCTTACAGAGCTCCAAACATCCGTGTTGTATCACGAGAAACACCAGATACAGTCGTGGCACAAAACAGAAATCCATACCGATTCTCCAGGTAATCCACGACTTACAAAATACAAAAGGAGCTGTGTGAGATGGCTTCTGGAGGATTTCAGAGGAAGATACCTCGGGTGTGTGTGTGTGCGCTCTGAACGTCTTACCTTGCAGGTCAGGGAGCGCGTGCACTGCCTCTTGCTCTCAGGGTCCTGAACCCCGCAGTGCTTGTTCGGGTCAAACACCCGTCCTGTACAAATTACACACACACACAATCATTTGCTACTTCTGAGTGACAGAACGGATTTATAGCGTGAATGATTCTGGACCTGGGAATTGCCCGATATGGAGGCTAGTATTCAGGCTTTGGCCTTTATTTTTGGACGATTGTTATATTGTAATGGGCTGTAATCTCTATAATCCTGTCCCATCAGACACAGCGAGATGGCGGGGGAGACAGAGAGAGAGAGAAACGACCCTGTGGTGGAGAGACGAGGCCGGGCGGAGGAGTTTTCTGGCTGCTTGTGAATTGCACCGTAAATCAGAGGAGCGCTGCACACCGCGGAGAAAGGGAGGGGAGAGAGAGAGAGAGAGAGAGGGGGGGGGGGGAAAGAGGGAGGAAGAGAGAATCAAGGTAAGGTTAGGGAATGTGAGGTAGGGGGGGAGGAGATGACATAGTTGAAAAAATAGATGGAGAGTAGAGAGAAAGGGCAGAGAGAGAGAGAGAGAGAGAGAGAAAGAGAGTGTAGGCAGCAGACAAGAGAGAGAGAGAGAGAGAGAGGGAAGATAGAAGATGAACAGAAAGAGAGAGAGAGAGAGAGAGAGAGAGAGGAGAGAGAGAGAGAGCTCTCCTCCTCCACAGAAGTCTGATAGGTAGGCGCCAGCAGTGCAGCTGGTGTTGTTTAAGAAACACGTCTCCTTCGGTCGTTTCTTTCACAACACGCTGCCTACTACACGCCTAAAGGCTGTAAACACACACTTTTCACACTCAAAAAACAACAACTTTCTTCCCTCTTTCCCTACACTTTTGACACTGTTTCTGCTCAACGCGTGCACACCCTCACTCTCCCTCCCTCGCTCGCTCGCTCCCTCTGAGAGCACGTGAAAATGCTCTGGCTCTTGTGCAACACAGCAGTCAAACGGATAACACTCTGCATTTCCACTCCACCTAATGTGTGTTTTGTGTAGATGTTGTTGTCAGCGAAATCGGTCACGGAGTAGGGGGTCCCAGGTTACGGGTGTGTCAGGAGGTTACCCAGGTTACGGGTGTGTCAGGAGGAAGAGTGGAGCGTGACAGAACGCCTCTCCTCTTCCTCAGCTACTTCTTACCTAACGCCACTTACTTGGGCTTCCAAAACCACAATTCCAATTGATCAGATGGTTCTCGACATCTCTACCTCAGTGAACTTTCATCTCAGCCTCGCAGATGTAGTTTGTCTTCATCTCTGCATAGTTCTCGTCACACAACCCCGTTTTGTACCGTTGGGCACTTGATTGGTGACGGGGACGAGCCTAATCACTCGAGTCTGCATGACTCCACCCTCAGGTGGAGAGCCGGTCTTCCTTCATTCTGCGAGCGCTAGGCAGTAGCGTTACCCTACACCTAGGTGCCTCGGCTGCTACCCAGGAGGGTAAACCACACTGATACCTTCGCAGTTCCATGTTCCCAGCCAGAGAGAGCCATATAGACAGGCAGAGAGAGCCAGATAAACAGGCAGAGAGAGCCAGATAGACAGGCAGAGAGAGCCAGATAGACAGGCAGAGAGAGCCAGATAGACAGGCAGAGAGAGCCAGATAGACAGGCAGAGAGAGAGAGAGAGAGAGAGAGAGAGAGAGAGATACAGAGAGAGGGGGGGGGGGTGTTGGAGAAAGAGAGAAGGTAAAGGTCTAGTGTTGGGCTTGTTGCAAATATAAACACATACTTTTAGGGTTCCTAAATATGCTCACTAACAGAGGGGCAGTTCTTTGCCAGCCAGTGTGGGACTAAATGCCAGAATGCGTTTTCAAGGAACCTTAAACACGGGTCAACAGACTAAATCATCTGCTCTGTTGTCTTATCGGTCACACTCTCACACACGCATCACATGAGGATGTAGCTAAGCTACTATGCTAGCCTCGGGCGGGTGGGATTCCCTCGAGTTGGTGAGTGTCTCTGGATCAATCCGAGTTGAAAAAAGGGAAACATTTCTGGATTCCTTTTGCTTAAACGGGAGCACGCATGCACACACACACACACACTCACTCACCTGAGAGCCTCTTGTGAGGCCTGGCGCTCTTGGTGTCGTTCGGATGCTTTTTCTTCGCGGGCGACGGCAGGGGCGCGGCGGGGCAGGGCGAGGGCGAAGGGAGCGGCGGGGCAGGGCGGGGGGAGGCCAACCGGGAGAGGCGGCGGTCCAGCGGTGAGGGGAAGGGCTTGTCCAGCAGGGAGCGCGCTGCCGGGCCGGGCAGCCCGTCCGAGGGCGTGGGGGAGGCGGAGGGGTGCGGGGTGGGGGGCCCGCGGCCGTTTGCCAGCCTCTCCTGGGTGCAGTGGGAAGATGGGGTGGAGGGGGAGGCTTTGAGGGAGGAGGAGGAGGAGGAAGGGGAGGACGAGGACGTGGAGGGGGAGCAGCTGACTCGGACATGGGCGCCTCCCTCAGCTCGGCCCAGACAAGGCATCTTCTCCAGGCTCACCACCGGCAAGGACACACTAGAGAAGGGGAGAGAGAGAGGAAAAAAAGAGAGAGCAAGAGAGAGAGGGGGGGGAGAGAGAGACAAAGTAAAAAGACAAAAAAATAGAGACCAGAAAAACATAAAAGCACATTACAAAGAGAGAAATAAAGAGGGACAGAGAAAAGAAGAACATTTGAGAGAGAGAGAGAGATAAAGAGGAGGTACAATTCAATGATTCCTTTGAAACAGAAGAAAGCGTATGCGGTGCGCGTGCAAATGTGCGTGCGAGCGCGTCCGCGAAGTGCGAGCGCCCGTGCGAGTCTGCACCATGTCCTGCCGCGGGCTCCCTTGGGGGGGTACACCGCCAGCGGGGCCTTGCTGAAGCGGGAGTGGGGGTAGTCCCTGGGCACCCTGAAGGCCAGCGTGTCCCCTGGGCTGGGGGCCACAGACACCTTGGGCTTCATGGGGACCAGTGGGGCCCGGGAGGGGCACGGGGAGCCGTGACGCTTCTCTGGAACACACACACGCACACACGCACGATGAAGGCCTAAAATAACACGGCAATATCTAATGATCACTCTTCATGTATTATTATTATTATTTTTTGTTATTCTTCTTTAATGCAGTATTAAGAGGAGGAGAGAGAGGGGGGGGGAGGAGAGCAAAGGATAGGAGCAGACTTACGGTTCTTGCTATGCATGTCTTGGGGGGGGGGAGGGAGTGGGGTGGGGAGGAGGAGGAAGAGGAGAAGAAGGGGGAGCAGTCCTCTACTCTCTCTCTCTCTCTCTCTCACTGGGAAACTACTCCCCAGCTACCTGCCAAGGAACAGAGGGGGAATGTCAGAAACGCGCACACACACGCACGCACGCACAGACCCCATGCTGAACACATCAAATTGCGTTCGTATTGCTTTCTCTTGCGAGGCGCTTTGGGAGAGAATATGGACTCGCTACTTCACTTGTCAGCAGATTAAAGTGTCTCTGTCATGGTTATTCATTTTGGGAATCAACATCCCCCCCCCCCCAATACTAACAGTCTCCTAAATAGACTTGGCCCGGCTCAGAGCCGGAGTCGCTCTGCCTGGGGCAGACGAGCCAACACTCTCCCGCCTCTCTCCATTCCAGGCTCCCCTTGTCCAATCTATCTTCCCCCTCTTTCGTGGTTGGCAGATTAAAGGGCCAATGCGTTGAAGTCCTGACTGGACGAATGCCTGGCCTCCCTGTCAATGAGTGCTGAAATACTGACAACACGCAAAAACAATGGGGCCGCGTCGACGGTCAGATAAGACCTGGCTTGTGGGAGTGTGTGTTTTGGGGGTGTGACTGCATGCGTGTGTGCACGTACGGCAGGTGTTGACGCGTGTGTGTATGTGGGGTTTTAGCAGGTGTACTTGCCTGTGTGTGTGTTTGTTTGTGTATGGGAGTTTTTTGCAGGTGTACTTGCCTGTGTGTGTGTATGTGACTTTTTTTTGCAGGTGTACTTGCCTGTGTGTGTGTATGTGAGTTTTTTTGCAGGTGTACTTGCCTATGTGTGAGTGTGTGTGTGCGTGTGTGGCAGGTGTGTAAATAGGCCATGAGTGGCACAGAGGCAGCTGTGTTGCGTGACGGACCAAAGTCCACTTCATTCACAGGTATGCAGGGCTAAGCAGCAGTAGCAGTTGCAGTCGCAATATCTGCCTCTACCTGCAAGACAACAACTAGCTGGAATAATCTTACTATACTTTCTGAAGGAATGAGAAATTAAAACATATGTTTTGTTCCAGTTTCCACTGTTGGTTTTACCACTCATTTTGACCTCTGTTAGGGAACGTTTATATAGTTTGTCTAATCCAAATTCAGAATATTGACAAATGGCCTGTCTTTGGAGAATTCATAATTTTTCATACAGTAATGGCCTGGTTCCTGCTGTGGGCTTGGCATAGGCTAACATGGGGTATTTACTGACATAAATACATGGCATTAGCGTGGAGTTTACTAGCCTGCTCAAGCCCCGAGCACCCTAGCCTAGCCTAGCGTGTGGAGTTTTCTAGCCTGCTTAAGCCTAGCGTACCCTAGCCTAGCCTGTGGCGTTTACCGGCCTGCCCAAAACAAGTATAAAGTATTTCCAGTCCTGCTCTGGCCTAGCGTGTAGTCACTGCTAGCCTCGTCTGCGAGCAACCACAGGAAGAGGAAGTAGAGTCCAACAGCTCAGCTGGCATTGTTTACATCCGTTGCGGAGCCACTGGCGCTGGCACGGCTAACGGAAGTCACGCAACCGCCCCAGACAGAGAGAGAGAGTGAGAGAACCATGTCCGGCCCTGCTCTAACACGCAACACACTGTTGCAGCTACCATGTCGTTGCACTATACAGACTCCATAGAGCGATGGGACAGGCCGCCTCATTTACAAGCCTCAATAACTCGAGGAACAACGTGGAAACACTGTACGCACACACGACAAAACACACACAAACACAGTGTAAGTGCCGACAGGCTGCCCCCACACATCAAAGAACCAACGAGAGAGACTGTGGGAGAGGGTTGAGTGTGAGAGAGCGAGAGAGACAGGAACTGAGGGTAAACCAAAGCACGAAGGGCTTTCGGGGTTTAATTAATCCACAAGTGTAGCAGGGTATAGGCCCCTACCCTGAGAAGGGTACCACGACACAAAAGCCTTCCCCCCCCCCCCCCCTCCGTTAAGTCTCTGCCCAGTCAGCCCAGCCAGTAACACAGCCAGCAGCAGGGGCCAGGAGCCGGACAGGAAAACAACAGGGACAGGCGATCCTACACACATCACAGAAACACTTCTGCTGGTCCCACTCACGTCTGCCCGCCTACCTGACGAGCTAGTGTGCCTGCTTGTCTAGCTGCCTGTCTGGCTACCCGTCTGTCAGTCTGTCTGTCTAGGTGCCTGCCTATCTCTGTCTGTTTGTCTAGTCACCTGTCTGCATGGCTGTCGGTCTGTGTCCCTCCTCTCCCTGCTGTTGAGCTGAGAGCGCAGAGTTGAGAGGAGAGCAAAGTCTGTGAGAGAGCGAGAGAGCAGAGCTGGCCATGCATAGCAGAGAGGCGCTGACCCCAATCACTGACCCCCATGTTACTCTCTGCAGCTGTACAGGGAGGATAATAAGTAGAGGAGGCACCGTAATAAGATCTCAGGTCAGTTTACACTGTGCCCATTTCAGATTAGAATCGGGGTAACTAATGGGAAGACAGATCCAGGATCTGATTCTGTGTGGTAAATGAGCCTCTTAGCTGTATCAAGACCGGTAGGCACAGACTCTGCCAACAAGCTGCAGGGGGGCCAATAGTGGGCACAGAATACACAGCCTGAAGCTGTGTGTGTGTGTGTGTGTGTCTGACTCTCTCTGCACAACCACACAGCTCGATCCTTTGCACATGCTGCCGGCAGCAGATGTGAGCGCACTTGCGAGGGCTCAGCTCAAACATAAACAAACAAACAGAGAAACAGACCGTGAGCGGGTCCAAGGAAAGTGCGAGAGTGAGAGAGAGAGAGAGAGAGTGACAAAAGAATGGAGAGGGAGTGAAAGAGACAGAGAGGGAGAGAGAGAGACAAAGAGAGACACTAACTGTTTTTTCCAGTCATTCCCAAATAAACTACAATGGCCAATTTCAATTTATTTTACATGGTCGTGTCCATCCACTGTCAGTTGTGTCAAGATACTGTGGTGGAAACCATTTCAGCCAAGCTTAGCTTTACTGCATAGAGGAAAGTCGCATGCTCACCTGGGATGAATTACTATTTGAAAAACCTTTCAAATACCTGTGAAAGAACTATCAAGCAAATGTTTTTTCAGAGATACCTTGGACATTCTATAGCTTGTACAAAAAGTAAATTAAAAGTAACCTACATGGACCAAGATATGTTTTGGTTAAGTGCCCCTTCATACACTGTTAATTCCTTCCATCTGACCTTTAAAAAATACATTTAAAAAAGGTTCCAAGAGGTGTCTCTAGACTCAGATTACAATCTGCTGAAGTGAAGCACAAGCATTGTTTAGAAAGGATTTTCAAGCAGTGTTTCTTTCCCTTTCTCCCTCGCCCGTGTTTGACAGTGTTTGGGCGTGAGGGTGTTTGGCAGAGCAGAACTCCGGGCGCGGCCGAGTGGGTTCCGGGCCTCCTACCGTAATGGGTCAGGATTCCCTGGGGTTTGACCACTTGGTTGCAGACATGGCAGACGACGAGGCAGAAATCCTCCTGGGTGGGATGCTGGCCGTACACGTGCATCTCTGTAAAGGGGGTTTGGGGTGAGAATGAGAACGTGTGAGAGAGAGAGAGAGAGAGAGAGAGAGAGAGAGAGAGAGAGCGGGGGGGGGGGTGAGACAAAGAGAACACGCCAGGGGAAGGTAGAGGTCATGAGTGGGGGGGGGGGTTACAGAATTAGGGGGACAAAGAAAAGCAATGACAGAAAGTAGGGGAGGATAGACAGACAGACGAGAGAAAGGGAGGGAGGGAGAGAGAGAGAGTTATCGGGGACAGCACTAGCATACAGAAGCAGGATGCGAGCCTGGTACAGTATGTACAGCTTATGTACTGCTGCAGCTCAAGCGCAGTCAGCGCCGGATTCCTTCACAGAGACACACGACATCAAAAAGAGTGGGCCGTCTGCCATTTCCCTGTTCACACGCTCGTCCGACCACGGGACAGGGGGAATAACAAGACCCTCTGCCTGTCACACTCATACAGCTGATCGCATTTGCCTCATTCAGAGAAACACCACACATACTAGCAGGGGGGTTATTTATGACTCATAAGAAGAGATAACAGAGCCGGTGTCTGAACATGTTATCCTACCTGTCAGATTGTCCTACCAGGGTTTACTACTAAGAGCAAGGTCAAGGTTCATGGTTAAGGTTAGACTTAAGAGTTGTGCACCACGGTAGGAAAAACAGAGTGAGTGGAACCAAATGGACGGTTGTGGTGAGGACCGGTTCCTCGCGTGGTTAACGAGGACCAGAGCCGCGGTCGAGGGGGAACTTTCCCCCAGCTCGACGTGTCGGCGCGTGCAAAAACACCCAGAGTGGTGGGGTTCTTCTAAGGTGAATCAAACCAAAACGTCTTTGGGTTTTAGGAAGTTGCTGTGTGTGTGGTGGAAGGGGGAGGGGGGGGAGAGAGGTTGTGTGGAGAGGGGGGGGTAGTGAAGGGGTGAACCTATCGTCCGAAACCTATCGTCCGAAACCTATCATCTGTCAAGTTTCCCACAAAGCAGCGGAGCGGCGATTGCCGTACTTGTAAAAGAACAAATGCTATTTCCTTTGTCTCAGCCAAGGCAAATAAGAACAGAGTGTGTAGCTTACCCCTGTGCAGACGCTGCCAAACCAGCTGCCATGCCAAAGCCCGGCAAACAAAAACAAATACTCCTTTTTCGTGAATGAAGTTTTTCGTTTTTGAACCTTCTCATCTTTTGATGTTTAACCCTGTCAGACAAGCTTTGTGCTACAACTCCTCTCCATACAACATTACAGCAGCTTGGGGTTCAACGCTGCTGACACTCTGCAACAGACTGCAGATTAGCAACACGGAACCAAGGGGCACTGCACCAGTCACTATTTCCAGAGATGATTATGTGGTCAGGCTGTGCTGCCGTCAGTCATCCTTCGGTACTGCCTGACCTCATCAGCTGGAGCTGTGTGTCTGTGTGTGTGTGTCTCGTTCTCCCTCCCACTCTCAGATGACCTGACTATGGGCTATGGGTCAATAGCTCCAGGGACTACAGTGCTGTCTGGCTGAGAGTTAGATGGCAAGAGGAGGTCATCTGGTACTTGAGATAATGGGCGTGACTAATATTTTGAGACATACAGTAACAGTTGGCTACAGAACGGCTAACTACAATGGCTGCCATGGCAGTGCTCACTGAAATGGTCTAAGTTATCACTAGTAGAAATGGTACAGAACCTTAATTGTGACAACACCTTTTTTAATCTGTTCACATTATTCTAACGTTTACACTGAGAAAGATAGCGAATAGATTATTTTTCATTCTGTTCCAGTATCAAATGCATCTCTTTTCACGTACTTCGCATAAAGTATGTAGTTGCATGTCTGAAATCTGCCATAGAAGGCCAGCAGGAGTGTCGTCACAGACAATAACAACACGTTGTCATGAGCGTGACAGCACCACATGTTAATCTTACCTTCTCTGCTGAGTTTTATTGCATCCTTGTTGTCGATAAGGTATTTCACACTGTCTTCGAAGGGAGAATCTGTATCAGAATGAAGAAACATTGTCATTGCACTCAGAATAACAACGGGTGCAGGAAAACTTTGGAGTCAATGACGGACCATGCATGCAGCCATGCTGGATCGAGCTAACACACGAGCAGCAGACTGCTATGAGCTAGTTAGCTAGCTATGTGCCTTCCAGTAAATCAAGAGGAGCTGTCAAAACCAACTAGCAAAGAAACTTAGCGATTACTCACCAACCGTTACATATTCTAGCGTACCAAAAGTGCCTTTGAGTGGCTGACGTTGCCAATTCGGATTCCTCGAAAGGTAATTGTATTGTGCATACTCTATTTAGAATGATAGTTTCTGTTTTGTTTCTTTCAGCTTTGACAGATGCATGGAAGAGGACACGAGCTCAACTCAATCTCAGTTCAACAACACAGTCACAACACGTGTCACTAAAATGTACGACATCATTAATGTGCAAACTTACTGTCAAAATACTGTAATTTGGTTGCTTTAACGAAGGTAGACCAAGGTTTACACAGAAACGTATCCGGACTTGGTATTTGGCGATCCAATGTCGCCATTGCTCTTCCTTCTTGTAGCTTGCTTTTTTCCTCTCCTTCGCAGTAAGCGAAACGAGACTAGCACAGCGCTTGACGTCATTATCGTCATTTTTCGTATTCGCTCGGCTTCTGGCCGCTGGGAGTTACAGTTTGAAAAAATAAGTTTAAATTCAAGCCAGTGTTCAGGCTAATCACTGTAAAATGTGTTTATTTATTTGACTTTTTAAATTTGTATTTTATACATACTGAATGTAAGCATTTTACACCGTTAATTACTACAATCACCCAACCCGCTCCATTGCTTTATTCGAATGTGCCTGTTGGGGAATCTTGATGAAATGGATGTATGTGGGTGTCTTTCAATAGGGGGTTATGAGCATTTGAATCCTTGTTTACTGCAAACTGAAGTAGGCTAAAACATTTAGATGTAGGCCTAATACAAAATAAATTCAAATGTATGTTTATTTGACCCTTGCAAAATACCAGGCTTTATATCTCAGTAAATACATTGTTTTAATGTCACTGGTGTAACGCTGGTCCAGTAGTTCTAGATTATTAACAAAATCATGCTTCTCAGCGTTCATCACACGCATTACCAGTAGCCTATGTGATGCATTTATTGGTCAATTGGTGTCGCAAAGGGACCGTTTATTCTTAATCCACAATCGATAAAAAAAATGTTTTGCCAGGTTGATAGCTCAGTTAAAGCTTGCACATTACATTTAACATGTCATGTTGTCGAATCATTTCTAATACTGGCATTGAATCAAATACGTTATCACACCAATAGTTTTTACCATAGTTAAACATTTGGGGAATATAACCTGCTATTGACCTCTAGTGGTAAAACATGAAAATGCCCACCCATAAAGAAAGTAACAGACGAAGTTGACAACGCAGTTTCGCATTTGATGTGTCATGAAGTATGTTGAAATGATGGACTAAGATATCTAGCATATCTAGTAAATCTCTAATTTGTGGGATGAATGCGTGACATTCTCGATGGTGAAATACAAAATATTGCCTCAGATATAGAGCGTCAGGCTTAAATCATCATCATAGTCGAACCAAAATACGCTTGTTTACTAACCGAATCAATGTGTGTGACTTTGACATACCATAGAGCGCGTGACGGGGCGTGCAGACTAGCTGGCGGATAGGCTATCAGAGAAGAGATTGATGTGTCTAATAATTGACCATGTCATTGTAGGCCTCCAATATCACTCACACAAACACGCACGCACACTAGGGGGGAAATCACTATAATGTTGTGTTTGTTCCATAGACGAAACAGCTAAGAGTGCGGTCACAGGATGCACTGGAGAACAAAAGCAGCCCTATGCCTCCAGGAATATTTATTTGGGTCAGAAATATCCGCCACCTACTCGCTACGTTTGCAAAACAGTGGAAAGTCACCCAAAATATATCAATAATAATAATTGAATGACAGAAAGAGGACATTCATCATTTGGATGATTTCAGGACAATGGTTGGGCTGCCTTTTTCCTGAATAGCAGGTTAAAAGCTGAGATATTCAAAAGCCATAGTTGATCACAGATTACAAGATTATAGAGTGCAAAGATATAACCAGCATACCACACACACACACACACACACACACACACTACATACATACATACATACACAAAAAAAACAACATAAACTTTGGCCTTGAGTGCCCAAGCACACCAAGTTACACATCAACAATGCTAAAACAACTCATCATTGTTAGTTGTGCAAAACGCACAGTGCACTTGTTTTTGGTGGTGGATCAACAAGTAGATTACAAGATAGTAGTAGAATACTAGATACAAATACTACATACAAATATAGTCACCAAATATGAAACAATAAAAAAGGATTCATTGAGCATAACAAGTACAACAATATGGGAAGATGACAATATCTCAATTTCCTGCATGATCTGAAATGAAGGGAAACAAATACATAGTCCTAATACCTGGACAGTGAACAACACAAAGCCTTGTGAATGTACATTGGGAATGCAGAAGAATACTTTGAATGCACCACATATAAGTGCAGTGCACTATAAAAAACAAACAAACCCCCAAAAACATAGTCTGTACCTCAAAATAGTAGGGTTCATGGCTGGGTTAGATATATAACACAATTGGCATGTTTATTGCACCTAAACCTAAACAACAAAAAAATGGATTTGGAATGCTTTGGAACAGAAACTAAAGCAGATGGGGGATCCTTCTTAAGGCATAAGTATTAAAAATGCAGATACACTGATATGGTCTGATAAGGCACAACGACCAATAAACCTAGATAATCTTCATGTCTGGACAGATTATTTACCACAGTGAGTATGAGAAGAGGGGGAGGGTTTAAGTGTGGGTTGAGAATGAGGGTAGAGGACGGATGACATCACACGCAGTAGTGATCAATCTATGATGTCCGGGTCTTCTATAAGTCATCACTATCTGGCCTTACTAGATATAGCATGACAGTTGTTTGCTTTCCTCCTTTATAACCTGGCTAACCCCAAACCTCAACAAACATACATTAATTTAGGATCCTGACCATAAGAAGGAGCTCAAGCAATTTCTTACTTCGGAAAATATTGACTCTCTTGTCCGTCTTAGCATTGCCATTTCCAGAAGGCTATGGCCCCTAGGTAGGTGGCGACGGGTGGGGTGGCCTTAAATAGGGGCCGGGGCTTGTGCCCTTCCAGAGCCTGGCTGGGCGGAGTACTTCTGAGAATGCCAGCGGGTCTCCTTGTAAACAAACCAGGCGTTACCTGCCCACACCAGCAAGTTCAGGTACCCAAACACCTGTAGAGAGAAGCACACACATACACCAACAGACACACAGATTGATGAAAGATAAACCATTTGGAATCGCTTATCCGTGCTTGATTACTCTTGTCTGGCACAACCAGTATTTCTCAAAACAATTCAAAGCCAGTCCAAGTACTTGAAACGCAACAGCAATTCCAATAACTACAAAATGTATTTCCAACAAACTCTGGTAGAGACACAGTTTCTTACCACAGAGACGTTAAGGGTGCGCATGTTGGCAAATTGGGAGACCTCACAGGTGACGTCCTCAGTCTTGCACAGCGCCAGGGTGGAGATGATGCCAGGGGTGCTGGTGGCATCCTTGACGTTCTGCAGGCCCTTGGCCCATGCGGAGGAACACACCAGCCACAGGAAGGCTATGGCTGCCGTCAGACCAAAGTCCTGAAGAACAAGGAAATGTACACTCAAAGTGAGACTAGACCTACCTACTTCTTCTGCAGTCCACAAACTGACATTCAGGAAGGACAAACACAAAAACCATGGTCAAACTACATAGCTTAATTACTAATATCACTTATTCAATTACTATTATCATAATAATTTATTATGTTAAATTAATTGATAGGGGGTCAATTGATTTCTTTGTCCAAGGTAGTTAATAAATTGATGTGATCTTGGAGACACAAGACACGGAAATGTCTAAGTACAGTACCACACGGCATGAGCTACCGCTGGGATGAAAAGGGCCTGACACTCACAAACATGGGTCCGAAGTCAGAGTTCTTGTAGACGTGCATGTATCCCAGGTAGACCAGCAGAGCCACCATGGCATACAGGAAACAGACGATGGCCACGCCCACAAAGAACTCGGCCGAGGACGCAGAGTCCCCCACCAGGTGAGTTGAGCCGACAGTGCGATTGCACAGCGTGGTGTTGCTCTCAACCAGAGGCACATGGCTTAACCTAGACAGAGAGGCAGTGTGTGTGTGTGTGTGGGGGGGGGGGGGGGGGTTGTTGAGAATTCGAAGTACTTGACATTCCAGGAACGGAGGATGGAGTATTTTGTGATCTGAAGGTGACTGGTGGATCATAATGACGGTTTTTGGTTACGCCTTACATGGACATGGTATGAACAAGGAGGCACTCGTTCACCTTCTAAGCCAATGAGCTTCCCTCAGGGATCCGTCGGGTCCCCTGATACGTTCTTATTGCATATGATCTAAACAACTACTTCCTGGAATCCTTTGGCAGGAAATCCGGTGATAATGGGTGACACGACCCATCAAAGCTTTTTATCCTGAGCCTTTGACAAACCCCAGTGGAACCCCTTGTCCCTGGTCTACCCTCTTAGGCACTTTGTACTGTGGACTCAAGTGAGTTGAAGATGAATACCATCCAACCACTACTACTAAGTATGCATGCTTTTCTATTGCTTCTATTGCTTGGTAACCTCTATAAATATTGGTGTGTAATAGGTGTATAGTGGCAATAGTGCTTTGTTTAAAGTTGTGACAGGGACACATTCGAGCCACAAAGTAAATGATTAGCACTTGCCTGAAGGGGTAACTGAAAGTGGCATTGAGTGTCTCGTTCCTCCCCTCGCCGCAGAAGATCGACACAATGTTCTTCCCTGAATACCCTCCGCAGCTCCCAAAAGCAAATATGGCCGTCAACTTGTGAGGAGGAGAGAAAGAAACCATGAAGATAAACAAAAAATTAGCAGATGATTTATGAGGGACATCCCTGTTGGATTTAGCCTTAGAAACGGTATCAGAGAGGGAGGACCTTGGATAAATAAATTAGAGATCTGCTTTTCTATTTGAACATGTTTAGATTCTATGAGCAAAAGGAATGCATTTTATCTTTCTTCGTTCAAATCACATGCCAACTTTGCATGTTAGAGACATTCTGTCTAAAGACGTCTGATATGCTTCAACAGCTGCAAGCCAGTTACAATGAGTCTCTGTTACAAAATGTCCTCTCAGGCGGCATTGCCTGTGTTTGAAATGAACAACATATGGGTCTCAATTAGATGATGAGAAATGTGTCTGCAGAGAATATTATTCATCCTATGCTTCTATTCTGCCACGGTCAGCAGCACGGCCTTGCTCGAGCATGCGATGACGTCGTCAACACCCAGTTTGGGGCCTGTCGCTCTGCAGTTTCACCTCACTGAGACCCAACCGCCTTGCTGCCCCTCTCCAGATGTTTTCTCCCGATCTCAACGCCTGCTATTTCCCGTTTACCAACCCATCACATCTCTCCTGACTCTCCTCCTTCAACAATGCCATTGCTTATTAGTCAGCATCAGCGAGCATTCGGAACATAGCGCTATCTGGAGTCAGGTGACTAGGGTGTTGCTGGCTGCCTGATGCCTGAGAGTGTTTAGGCATTGCAATGGGAAAGAGAGAGAGAAGCTGAGCTGGTAACTCAATTTGTTCTTGCTCACAGTGAATTCCTTTGACCCGAGTTCTGCGTGTAAAACTTGTAACGTTAAAGTAAAACTTAGACATCACCTGACCAAGAACATTTGGACTTCTCCAGAACTAAATGAGGAATGGTTATTGTTCATAAAAGTGTGTAGGCTACTTTACTTTTCTGGTTGAGCTTTTACCCTCTGAAAAAACAACCACTGCATGGCCAGGCCCAAAGTTCTAAATCATTTGAAGAGCTTCTTTCCAGTAAAATATTAGTGAGAAGGGGATTAATGTATAACATTTGCCTTTCATTTGAAGGGCAAGTATGATCATTTGTGCAAGAGAACCTGGCAAAGTATCTCAAAGTAAAACTGAGTTTCCTGCAACAGGTCTGCAACATTGAGAAGCTACGTTATTTTAATACCGTAAAGAAATGCAATAAACATGTAGCTACAACTGCCAGAAAAGAATAAACCCAATCAGGCCGTATCCCCGAGCTCAAGTGAAAATCCCTGGGTTGTACAGTATTAAAACTGTAAATTCCTCCTTACTTACCCATTCCACAAGTTTGATAAAACCCAGAGGCTCTTTGAGAGGTGCCATGTTCAATCGAAATCCTGTCATCATCTCCTCGCCTTTCTAACTTTTACCCTAACGAAAACGATGGACGAATGATCCAACTTCGAGGAGAAAACCCAAGTTTGACAGAGTGACGTGGTTCTGCGGTGGATTCGGTGATGCTACCCCTACTGCGCAAAATAACGGAGGCTTTAGGCTACTGTAAAATAGACGAAAACACGCAAAACTGTGCGTTTTACAAATGTTAAGTGTTTTAACATTGAAGGGATAATGTTTTAAAATGGCTGAATAAATAGCGGTCAGATCTTTCTACACTTCAGAACTCAGAACTAGGTCGACAAGTCACCGAAAGTCGTTTTTTTTTCTTCTTCTCCTACAGACTTACTCCAAACAGGCGTATTCACTCTGTTGCCTACAGACAGGGTAGGGTATTTCTCCATCTCCTGTTACCGGTAGCTGTTCCAGTCATATGACTTGAGACATCAAACCGCGAATTCTCAAAATTCTTTCACCAAAGAATAGCCTTTGCGTCTGCAAGCGGTTAATAACCCACAATACAGGATTTAAATCAGAGCTGCCTATAACAAAGTGCCATGATGATAAGGTTACACGACTGTGCTCTCTAAATAAATGGAGAACACTGTACGCTCGTTTTTATTCAATTGTTCACTTAAATCTTCTACTATAGAATTCTCCAGAAACTAAATCGCCAGACTGATTTCTAGTAGCCTATATTATAAACCATAAAAAGTCCATCAAAGTTTTCAGCAAATTGATAGAGTGGTCCTTTTAATACGTTGACAATAATATAGCAACAGTGTTAGTTAAAGTATCCAATAGGTTGTGGGAAAGAGTTTGGGACAATCAACATATACATATAACAACAAAAAATATAATTCAAAAGTATTTTCAGTCATTACACACTTGGCATTCACACGACTATACAAACATGAGCTAAAAGCTGACTTCACAAGAACAGTCATACTACAACCAAGCAGTTTGAAGGATTCTGTTGGTAAAGTAAAAAAAAAGGGCATTTGACAAAAAATAATAACTATTTATCAGTAACCTGCCCTCTCCCCTCATAGAAAGTAAGTTGTTATGTACATGTGAGAAGGCAGTTTGGCCATGTCATGGTAAATATGGTTATTTACTGCAATAATTCTGTTATTGTTCACCTTTGCCATATAAAATGATCAAAACAATTTCTGAGGTATAAGAACCAAGACAGTATCAAAAGAGTAAAACAAAGTTCACCTCCCTAATCAAGATACAGCTACCACCTGACTGTCGTTCTCAAAATCAAACAAACCCGACTGGTAACTAACTAAAGTGGAGACATGATTATCGTTGTCCTGACCTACCAACTTGGCCATGAGTTGAGTAGTGTTGTCCTAAAACAGGAAACAGCTTTAAACCTTAAACATAATAATTATGGAGCAACCCCCCCCCCCCCCCCCTATCTGCAAAAAAACAATTTGCATAAAGGAACATCATTAATCCTTTAAAGGAAGAAGTTGTCAGCACGCACGCACGCACACACGTACAGTCACGCGCACACAACAACAGTCACATTCAGCAACATTGAACATTTACATATCCACCCCGGAGCTTTTGGAGTTGGAACCTTCATTGACAGTATACACAGACCTGTCCTGCTTCCAGACCGCTTCAAGTGCTAGTCGACGGGCTACAGATGCTACTGCTGACTCGTTGTGAGCACATGTAGTAGCGTCCAAGCTCGTTGGAGATAAGCTCAAGACGGCTCCTTGTGCCAGGCTTAACTTCAGATCTCCTTTCCTGCGAAGATCTTGTGGTCAAATATAGCGAAACTTGGTCATATACACACACACGCGGTTACATAACCGCAAGTAAATTATTTCGATACCATGATATTATTCCGTCCATCACCTAAAAAGACGAGGCTAAGTCAACTGAGAGATTCTTATTTTTTTGTTTTTGTTTGGAAACGACTCTGTACACGTAACACGGGGCACGGTCAGTGTGGAGGTGGGATCTCTTCCTCTCTTCTCTCTCTCT
This sequence comes from Thaleichthys pacificus, assembly GCA_023658055.1. Taxonomy (NCBI): domain Eukaryota; kingdom Metazoa; phylum Chordata; class Actinopteri; order Osmeriformes; family Osmeridae; genus Thaleichthys; species Thaleichthys pacificus. Next base: position 10,434,569 of record CM042874.1, on the reverse strand, counting down.
CTCTCTCTCTCTCTCTCTCTCTCTCTCTCGCTTCCATTTCGCAAGCACAACCCGCTCCCTCAACTCAATCACATGTGACCAAACGCGTCTCTCGCTTGCTCTCTCCAACTGTCCCAAGACGGGCTTTCCGTCATCGGCTTTTTTCATTTGTGAGCTCGACTCATCTCCTCTCCGACCAAGTACAGTGCTTTAGGGGTGGGAGGGGTGTTTTTTTTTTTTTTGAGGGGGTGGGGGGGGCTGGAGGAAAAAGAGAGAGGTGTGTGTGTGTGTGTTGGGAGGAGGGGGGGTTATAGCAGTGCGCTCCCCCCCTCAGGTGGGGACAGTAGAAGTACAGGACAGCGGGGTGGACGGGGGATGTGGGTGGAGGTTGAGGTGAGAGGGGGGGGGGGGGGCCCGCTCAGTGGAGGAGCTCCTCCAGCTCGCTCTCCTTGAGCTTGGCATTGTCTCTGACGTCGTCGAACGTGTACGTCTTCAGGATGTTGCCGTTGCGGAACACCGTGTGCAGCAGGTCCTAGTGAGGGAGAGAGAGAGAGAGGGACAGAGAGAGAGGGACAGGGAGAGAGAGGGAGAGAGAAAGAAAGACAGCAGTCACTACGCTTGCTCTGTTCTACTTAGAAAGCACATGTACATGCATGGCAAAAGGGTTGAAAGGCCCTGTAAGGCAAACGCTCCACGTCAAACGGTTTCAAGTTCCCCAAGAATGGCGCTCGGAGGTTTCGGGAGAGTGTGTGTGTCACGTACCACTCCGTACTCCTCCAGGTCACCCTTCCCCTCCTCCAGGGTGACAAAGTTGCCGCTCTGCGTCCGGTGGAGGGACAGACGGCCTTTCTTCGACCGCTTGTTGGGGTCAGCCACCGGGTCTTTGAACACGTTCACCTGTAATGTTCAAGAAAGGCTCACGCAGGGTTCCTGTCAAGGTCAAAGTAAGGGAAGCTGTGTGTGTGTGTGAGTGTGTGATTGATGCACTTTGAGTTACTGTGTGTCTGATGCCCTTTTGTTGCTGCTCATAAATCTAGCCATGCTTCAAGAGTGCGCGTGTGTGACCTCACCCCGAGGCCATTGGTGACCACGTAGCTGCACTTGAAGGAGCAGTTGAGCAGGTCTCGGGTCAGCTTCTGCAGCAGGGCTCCTCCAGAGCCGAACGCAATGTTCTCGATGCTCCACTTGTGCTGCTTCATGCCCTCCACGATCTGCACACCACGACGCACACACACACACACCGCCGTCACACTCCGGTGTTACGCGAGCGCGTGCGAGACACTGCGCGTGGATATGTTTTCGTGTGACTGTTCATCTGTCTGTGTGTGTGTGTGTATCTTCTTGTGTGTAACACTGCAGGTTTGGGGGGGGGGGGGTTGATGCAAGGTGGGTTTGTTAATATGTGTGTGTGTGTGTTACCTCCTGCAGGGTGTTGATGTCCACCCCGTCTCCCTGGATGACCCGGATGTAGGGGGGCAGCACCTTGTAGCCCTTGGAGTTCTCACTAGGCTTGAACTTCTTCCCTAGGATCTCCAGCACCTGGGGGGCAGAGATGGGGAGGGGGGGGGGGGACACAGGGTTAAAGATCACCTACTGTTATATCATACAGGGCCCGCTGTACACATCCATGCTCCCACGAGTGATTCTCCTATGGCTGGTCACACACACACCCACACACACCCACACAAACACACCAATACAAAAAAACTGGTGTGCCAACTGCATTCACTTGTGTTTTCTTGTCAAACAGCCACCATCCCAGCCCCCCTTCCCCTCCCCCGTCCCCGCCCCTGCCCCCACCTTCAGCACGGTGTCCAGGGGGTTCCCCGAGTCGGGCCGCACCACCAGGGGGGCGTCGGCGCTGCGGCACTCGATGAGCGCGCGCAGGTCCTCGCCCCAGATCTTCTCGCAGGCGTTGTAGATGTCGTAGCTGTCGCTGACGATGGACACGGGCACCGAGGGGAACTGCTTGATGATGTGCTCGAAGGCGTCCTTCTCGTGGTCCTTGCCCCAGGCGGTGATGGTGCTGGAGAGACCCAAGGGGAGACGAGAGTGAGGTGGAGGGAGGAGACATGAGAAAGACAGGGAGACGGAGAGAGAGAGAGAGAGAGAGAGGGAGACGAGGTTCCCGTCCGCGGCTAGGTGGGGTTGGAGGCAATCTCGCCGTTTGCAACTAGGGGATGACCTGAGCCAGGCTTTACGCGCACGACACAGGAAGCCCCGACCATTTCCCGGTGTTCACGCTTCATGCTATACACTAAATCGACGAGATCTAAACCGTTCATAGATACATATCCCAAATATACTTACAGCGATAGACTACTAGGTTTTGACAGATTGCTGTGTGTGGGGAATTATGAATGTGTGTGTGTGTGTGTGAGAGGATTTAAGCGAGAAGGCCAGGGGGATTGCGTATCGTTCGTATGACAGCGATTTCTGACCCCTCGCGAGTCTGAACGGGCCGGCGATTACGCCGCAACACTGACCAGGCGGAGCATGGCTCCCATGGTGCACTGGGGCGGAACATGGGTGCACGGAAGCGGCAGTAAGCGCCCTTGTGGCAGAGAACATCCCCCCCCTCTCTCGCCATACATCCCACTGCACGCGTGCGTGTGACCGAGTGTGTCATTGTGTGTGTGTGTGTGTATGTTAGTGTGTGCGTGCACCCTATGAAATGGCCCTCACTAGTCGACAATCCCCCTCGTACGCAAACACATTCCCCCAACGCCTTAGTTCGACAAGGATAAACTCGAGTTCGAGGTGAGTCGTTCGAAAAGTATGTGTGTCATGTACATTCTATAGGACACAGTCCGCGTGGGAAGCAGCGTTGTACCTGTGTTCCGCGGCGGGCACAGAGAAGCCTGGCACAGGGTCTTTGGTGCCATAGTACTTCTTGATCACACAGATGCCAGCCACCGTGTCTGTCCCCTTGAAGTTCACCAGGTGGGCGGAGGCCCCGATACCTGCCGTCTGGGGAAAAACACAAACAGGAAGAGAGTGGAAGTCAAAAATACAAATAAAAAAAGAGGAGAGGACGAGTGCTTGAGGGGGCACCTTACAGCCCTTTAGTCTTTAAGTAAGAGAAAACTTACATGAAGATCATTGAAAAAGGTTTTAGTCTAGGACTAGGCTTAATCCATGTCTGGGAAAAGTCATTTAAATTGAAATAGTAAATAAATATATTCCTTGGGAAATCCCGTATTAGATTCATTCAGGAAATACTTAACAACTGTTTCCGGACACAATAGCCATTGTTTTATTTGCCTTTCTTCAGACTTTAGAAACAATGTAAATGGTAAGTGATAATATTTAATGTATTTCATTTGGTTTCGTGATGTTTGTTAGGCTGCTACCTCTTGCGAGGACACTCCTCTGTAACCGAAGTCATGCAGTTTGTACTCCAGGCGCTCCAGGTTCCCAGAAGTCTCCAGAAGGTACTTAGCCAAGATCTTCTTCTGCTCCCGTGAGTTGGTTGCCACGGTGATGGGGTACCAGGTCTGCACCAGGATGGTCTGCGGAGAGGCAGGGGTCAGAGAGAGGGGGGGCGGGGCATGGTCAGGATCAGAGCAGCCAACCAGGAGGCTAGAAGTCAGGCCAACACCCATCCCCATCTCTATTCATACACACACACACACACAACCCCTGGTTTATGGTTTACCGAGCAGGAATGTTTAGTGTGCCTTGTAAGCGTGTTGTTAAGGTGTTCGGTTGTATGACGAACGTAGCCATGCGTGTTCGGTGTACTTAGCACCTGTTTGTTGAGCTGTGTGCTGGATAACGCAGGCCAAACTAAACACAGCACAAGGTCAAGTGTTCACGACCTCCGGGATTAGCTTTCTCCGGTCCATCTCAATCCCCTTCCCTCCACCTCCCTCCCATCCCACCATCCTTCTCGCCCTCTTCCGTTTTTCCACTCCACCCGTGTCGCCGTCCTGCTCTCCATCCATCCATCCATCCCACCTCCACCCATCCCTCGTCCTCTACCTCAGGCCCCGCTGGAACAAAAGCCTTCCCGAAACGCACCCCACGGTTTAGTCAGGTGGAACTTGAACCCAAAACCAACCGCTGGCCCCTCGGACGCTCAGCGGTCCAAGAGGGGCTCAGTGGGGATTCTGAGGCAGATGCTCATTCCCTGGGAACCAAGCTCTGATCCGTGGCCCGTGTCAACAGAGGACCAGGCGGAGGGGGTGGGGGCGGATCTTCTCATCCCGAGGTCCAGGGAAGAGCTACCTTGGCTGGGTGGGGTTAGGCTCATGTGAATCACATCTTACACTTGTGCAGGGCCACTGTGCCTGCCTAGCTTCCTCTGTGAAAACGCACGCAGCTGTGCCAATTCAATGTGTAAAAGGCCAGAAATGTTCACGTGAAACCCCCACGCGCGCGGAAATGTGACCACAGCAAGCCATTTCTATGAAATGAGAGACGAGCGTTAAGGCTTCAAACCGCAAATGCAATTCGTCGAGTAGTCGTCCACGTTTGCAAGCACGCGGGACACGCTTCTACCAAGCTCTGGGTGTGTTTCTCAAAGTAGCAGTGCTTCAAAAACAAGCTTTCATCGGAAAAATGCCAAGTGTCACTGTGCCAGACGCTTGTTGACAATGTTTTCCAGGGTTTCTACTGTCATTCTCTTTGATAAGCTAATCACATCAGCCGTGCCAGCGCCGAACAGAGCGAAGACGGCGTCAGAGTACAAAGTTGGGACGCCGTCAATCTGTCCACAGAGCGGCGTCTCAAACAGCCGTCGCCGTCCCACCGGGTGTAAACTGACTGGAAAGCTCCGTATGGAAGCTTATCGTGGATTTATCACTAGGCTGCGAGAGACCGCCTAAACAGCGGCGGCCGGCGCGATAGACGACACACACGCCAAGGTCCCCTCTGTCTGTCAGCCCACCTCTCTCCAGAGAAAAGCAAAAAAAAAAAATTGAAAAAAAGAAGGGAGGAAGAAAAGAAATAGTAGAGCGACAGAGAGAAGAGGGAGGGAAAGACAGAGAGATGTACAGAAAGAGGGAGAATGAAAGAGAGAGAGATGGAGAGAGACAGAGACAGACTCAGTGGGGTTGTGCACTACCAGGGTTCAAGGACAGTATAGGCCGGCAGCGCCACGGCTAAATTTATACCGGTCGTGAAGAATGAGTCACGTGCCGCCGTGCAGGTTAAACACTCCTCTAGTCACAATCCGCACGCACCAAATACTGCTTTCAATAATCAAGCCATTAATATAGGGGTTTTCCTGCGTGAGAGAGAGATGTGAGTGCATGTAAGCAGAATTACAAAAGAGAGCCGGTGAGAGAGAGAGCCGGTGAGAGAGAGAGACGGTGAGAGAGAGAGAGAGATGAATCTCATTATAAGTTGATTAAATCGTGCTGAGTCATGCCTGTGGCAGTATGTGTGTGTGCGTGCACCGGGGACAGGACACACGGGATCGGGGTTTGTGAAGGTAAAGGGTACAAACACGACTTACAAGCCTGTAAGTGCACATTCTGTGTTCCATTAAAAAATGATAAAGGTAACCACTCGACCTTGCCCGAAAGGGATGTTCAGCACATCAGTTGACCAAATAAATGTTCCACATCTGTAAATAAGTAAGCATCCGTTCCTAGAAAGAGGTGGTGCGGTTAGTGTGGGCAGGTTGGGTGCGTTCGTTTACCTCCACCCAGTTGGTGAGCCAGTAGCATTCTGGGTCGGTGCTCTCCACGGTGAACAGAACGTTCCCTCTCGGAATCACACTCCCCTCTGGCACCGCCTTGATCTCAATAGGCAGGTGGCCATTGTACTTCTGTGAAGACCAAAACAAACACACACACACACGTTAGGGTCGTCTTTTCATGTGTCAGGAAATGGTGTAATTTGTCCTATTTCTACACTGGGGCAATCATGTAGTCTAATTCTGAATTCAATGGAACCTTAGCCGCATTGCTCAAAACCATGCAGCTGCAGCTAAATGATCCAAGTCTAACATGTTCACTGTTAGCTGACTTCAGAAATGTTGAATCATTCAATCAAAATATCGGACAGTTTGACAGATCACCTACGGGCGAGCAAACCTCACAGGTATCACATATTTAGGGGTCCCAGTGTAGTGGATTACATTTGAAATTTTACAGTTATATAACCCCCCCCCCCACACACACACACACAAGTACGCGTGCACACACACAGGTCATCCTGGCAACCCCATTTACGTTTTTTTTTGCCTCGTAATACCTACCTCTGTTACAGATCCTGGGCAGAGTTATTTAACGTACCTCAACCTCAATCTGGTGACATTGAATATGTTAGTGTAATCCGATTGGAAGCGCCCTGATCGCCACGGCCGGACTCTGTGTGGTGTAGTATCAGTGTACTGGGAGGTGTGTGTGCGTTTGATTTCAGAAAAGTCTGCAATTAGAGTTCCCCCGAGTTCCCACTCCGGAGAAACAAGTCACGTGCTACTGTCGCTAAACAATTCAATCGCACCTGTCGAATGCTCCTAAAGGAGCCTTCGTTTGATGGACTATGAAGAAGAAAAAAAAAGAGTCTAGCAGCTGGACTCTGACTCTTGTTGAACTACTACTGTGTGATAGTCTTACCGAGCCAGTTCATAGTCTGATAGTCAAACGTTTTGTGAGTTATTCTGACCATTTGATACTTTCGTTTTACCAGTGGCCTTAGGTCCTCGTTTTGTTGTTTTCTCCAGTCGTCCTCAATCAAGGAGGCTAGCTTTTATTTTTATTTTGTATTGTTTTCTTATATTTTGACAATAATCGTCGTTGTCCCTCCTCCCTTGTGTGCCCCTCGCTTGGATCTAAGGGACTCGCACAGCGGAACCAGGTGAGTCCCCGGGAATCGCGACCAGTCATTTTGACATAACATGTCCAGCTGGTGTTTACGCGAAGCAGGGTCTTGAAGTGTTCGGCTGTTCAGACTTACTCTCTCTCAATAGGTGCGGTGTTGTGTCTTATAGATAACGGGGGGAATAAGAGCGAGCAAGAGCTCTTGATCCTTTTATTTATAAGGAAATGTTAACTGGGAAAAACAAAGGAATAAGTGATCGATAAATTATGATGTTTGCCAAAAAAGGCCATAAACATTTGCTGCTATAAAGATCTCTTGATGTTATATTAAAAGCCCAGTGACGTTTACAACATTGTGGTTAGTTGGGTGCGGAGATTCTCGAGAGGGAGCCTTCGGTCAACTCGGAACCAAACGCGTGTTCTCCGCATACGCGGCCTATGTAAATCCGTGAGACCCCGAGCGTGAATTGGGTAGCAGGCGAGGTTTCGGTTGATCAACACCCTGGTCAGCGCCGTGGCACACCCGCCTTGAGCCCACACGATCGTTCGACACACCTAACCAACCTGCATTGAGGTCTATGGAGCATGCGGGATAAATCGGAGGGGGACGGGACTACGGAAGGCAGGCAGGGATGGGATTTGGAGTTTCGAGTAGGGGTGCGTACCTCCAGGATGTAAGTCCAGCCCTTCTCGTTAAAGACGTCATCCTGGAAGTGTTCCCTGTACACCTCCTTAGCCTCCTGGATCTTCTCAGGGGTCACCACCTTACCTGAGGAGAGGAGAAGAAGGAGAGGGTTAGAAAAAAGATATATAAAAAGTTCGGAAATGTTAATTCGGTCGATTATTCCTCCCCTTCAATAATACCAATTGGTATTATTGTAAAGGTGACTAATCAGGCTCTCCAACGATATAAAATACAATACCAATTGGTATTATTGAAGGGGAGGAATAATCGACCAAAATAACTTTGTAAACTCCTCAAAAAAAGTTTGACAAAGTTATTTTGGTCGATTATTCCTCCCCTTCAATAATACCAATTGGTATTGTATTTTATATCGTTGGAGAGCCTGATATATATATATATATATATATATATAAACTCCTCAAAAAAAGTATATATATATATATATATATATAAAGAAAGGCATGAAGAGAACAGCAGAGAGTGAAGGATTTGGAGATGGGAGAAGGGGACGAGAAAAACGAGCAGAAAGAGGGAAAAAGAGAGCATAAAAAAAGGAGAGGGGGGCAACACTGGAATCCCACCCTCCCATCCGCCGTACGTTATCCAATTAGGAGCTTCTCTCACAGTTGAGCCTTTGTGTCAGCAGCAGCGTCATCTCATGTTGGGAGGGCACCAAAACCTACATTTTAAATGACGAGGAACAACTGACACTGGCCGACGCCGAGTTCCGAAAAGACAAAAGCCCGGACAAGAAAAAGAAAACGGAAAGTTGTTTATTTTGTGTTCTATGGTTGGTAACTCTGAGCGTGTAGAACTTTTCTAGCATTGTGTGGCGTCCACGCTGCGTGCAGCTGCCCCTGGTCTAACGCTAAGGGCGAAAGAGCAGCTGTTCTTTTGTGTTCTGGCTGGTATCCTCATACACACACACACACATAACAAACACACACTCAAGTGACTCTCACGCCATGAAATCCCTTTTAGAGGAGGTGTAGCTATAGGTGGGACATCCAGCTAAGCCCTCGACAGGAGGGAGGTTCTCTCTCACACACACAGACACACACACGCACACACAACAGGCGGGAAAAGGCTAAAGAAGCTCTGGGTACCGTTCCAATACTTTCAAAAGCCCCCCTGAATTAGCCTCTCCACTCTCCTCCCAGGGGTCTGATTGGGTATTCAGGACAATCTTGACAGGATTATCCTTCCATCTTACATTTCTAGATTGTGTAACTGTTCTGGGATTGATCTGGACATATGTCCAGAACCACGAGAAAGAGAGATCGAGAAAAGAAGAAGGAAGATGAAGAAGAAAGAAATGGAAGGAACGGTTTCATGTTGGAACTGGGCCTGAGACTTCTCCATTATATACAGATTGCTGTTGTGCAACAGGCCTTGGATCTGTGTGTGTGTGTGTGTGTGTGCATGCATCATTTTGTGACATCAAATGAAGGCGATGGTGCAGTCGGAAGACATGGAGAGGATCAGCAATTTCCCCAACTGTAGATAGATAACTTCTCTAGCCGAGATGTCTGGTATAGCTACGTCCATTAAAGCTAGCCAGCTAGCTGTGATGAAACGTTGATTTAAGAGAGAGTTTTCCTTAAAGTCAAGGTTCTGTCAAATTCATATTTGGCCAAGGTTGATGAATATCCGTGAGGGCAGGTTTTATGATCAAGATGTTAGAATGTATGAATCAATTCTTACCTTTCAGATATTTATGGAGGATATACTGCAGGCCATAGAACACAGTCTTGTCATATTTGACTTTTCTGTTCTTGGTCGGATCAGTCTTCTTCTCACGACACTCAAAGTAAGAGTACACTTTACTTGTGTTGGGAGGGTACTGCTTATAATGTGTCACCTGCAGACGAGAAAAGTAAGCAAAGAGTGAGGAAAGTGGAGAGGTTTAGTGGTTCGTCCTTCAGAAACGGCTCCTTGGCTTCATGTTTAACAATGCAGCCTCGAGACAATATTCAACAATCTGCATCCTCATTTCTCTCCCAGGCAATTGAAACGAGACACGTTTGGGGGAGGGCGGGATTTCCTGGCACATGCAATGTCTCAGTACCAGTCAGGTGTACTGGATGAGATCCTCCAACACCAAGTGTGCAGGTAGAGCGAGATGTAGCCTGGTATCTGTCAGCTGGGGCTGAAGGAGATGTCCTCCTATCACACAAAAACGTGAAGTATGTCTTCTGTTATGTGTGCGTGTCAAATTCTCATTCTCAGGTGACTGAATCGACATTATCGCTGACCTTGAGGAAGAGTTGACTGGAGACACAAACGAGTTGTCACTGCCGTGCTGTTGTATTATGTTTTGGTTCACCGCGCCTGGTAGCTGAGATGGGGTAAGTGGGCGATGTGGCTAGTAGATACAGACTGTTCCTTGACTGGAGGAAAATGCACTTTGGATCCTTGAACGTGTGCTGTACTTTCTGTCTGCACTATTTGTCCATGGCTGTGGATAAAAGCATCTGCTAAATGACTAAAACTGTCGTGTCTAGACCCGTCTACCAAACAAAATTGACAAAGCCCCCCCCCCCCCCTCACGCACGGGCCTCAGTCTCAATTTGATGCAGTTCTTTGAATTTGAGCAAACGACTCTGGAACATGGTCAAAACTCAATTATCTCGGCGTCGAGAAGATATGCAACCATTACTTTCACTCGAAAATAATGACTAGAAAGGCTCCCGAAATACTTTTTGTTTCAATGTACGTTTAGGTCTTTTCATTTGAATGTGCGCCCTGTTCTTCACTTTCTCCTCTCCTCAAAGCCTATATGGGAAGGTGGGGTGAGGGATGGGCAATGGAGGGACTGCTGAGGGGTGGAGGGTAGAAGATGGAGGGATTGCTGAAGGGTGAGGGTGGAGGGTGGGAGATGAAAGGAGGGCTTTTAAGAACTTGCCAACCCACCCACAAGCTGCACCGGGGAGACACAGGTATGTGTGCAGGTTTGTGTATTTAAGCAACAAGCTAATGGAACCAAATGATAGGAAAAGGCAATAAAGGAGAGATAGAAAGAGAGAACAAGAACACACAAGACTATAGTATTCAGACGGATGGGAATAGGATGACCCTCAGGCTACAGTTTTTATTGATTAGCTTGGCCACTATGTACACACAGAAAATGTAGTGGCACATAGCTCTTTCCTGGTCCTGCTACCAGCCAATCAGGACAGGCAATCTCACCTTCCTTCCCCGACAACACAAACGACCAACCGTGTCCCCACAGGCCGCCTCTAAGTAATGACCCAACAAGATAATGTGTGTAAGTGTTGGCACTCCGTGGCAACGACAAAATGCTCAACAAACAAACTGTACAGTTACAGTGGCCTATTATGCATTCGTAGCATTGTGAGATCTATACTCGATATATGGTCAGAAGAGAAGCTTGGTCAATCCCAAGGACCAGACAGACAGGTTAGACAGACAGATAGACTGTGTCTGTTTTCATAGCCTAGTGGTTTATCAGCCAAGGCCCAATAATAATAACATGAGAAATGAGTCCCTGAACTCACTGACACAGAGAGAGACAGAGGAGAGAGAGCGAGCTTCACAGAGCACTGGACCAAGTTAACAACTAATGCAAATAGCAGGACAAAATCAGGCTTTTACAGCTCTGTCCCATGCAATCCACAGATGCCTCATTCTCCCACCTCTCCCTCTCTCTGGCTGTGTCTTGAAGTTGCAATTTGCATGAGTTACACACTATACACAGAGCGAAATACTTTTATGGCTTGTGAATGGTATACTCACTCACTGCTACATAAGATGACAGGTTTTGACTTGGTCTCTGTCTATGGCATTTGACTTTCGATCTCAATCTCTCCAATTTTATAGCAATGACCTACGGCCAGATGTTGCAACTGTTTGTACACACGCACGCACGCGCGGGCACACACTTTGTGCGCGCGATCAGGGGCAATGACTCGCACGTAGCTGTGCATGCACTGCAGCGACACAGTCATGACAGCTGGATAATATTCCTACTAAATCTTAAGCAGGATATACCCAGATACATAGTTCCAAGAATAAGATCATTTTAACTTAAGACAAGTGTTTAATGCTAAACTCAAAAAAAGCACATGACTGTATAATGAGTTAGCCATAACTTACGTTTGCTACGCACTTGTCGACCTTGATAAAGGATTGCTCAATATAAAACTGTCCGAGCTTTCTGCAAAGTTTCGCTTTTGATTCAGTTCGTGTCGGATGCACTTATCGGTAATGGGGGATGAATGACTTGTAGATGTTAGCTTGCTAGCTAGCTTGTCCTCCTTGCTGGTTTATCCATCGCTCCATTCATACAGCTCACGATCTACCGCCTTTTCAATCAGAAGATAGCCTTTATCCTTTGAATAGGAGTCAATGGGAAAAGTTGACTCGTCTACAATACAATTTCCACGTGTAATAATTGAATTGTTGATATCAAGCATCAACATTTTCACAAGTGATTAATTAATTGTAGATTTCTTCAAGTAAAATAGCTGCTAGTCAAAATCACATTATGGATATATTGACTTTGAATTACAACATGTCAACATTTAATCGTAGATATCTACAATTCATATTTACCGCTAGTCTACTGATTAAATATTAAAAAGGCTTACCATAAGCCTACCCGTCTCAACACCGATCAGCCTCTTTTATAATTTCTTAGCCAGCTAGCTTGCTAGCTGCTAGCACCAGCAGAGGCATGAAGCTGTGCCATCAGTGGGTGGCGTAGCAAGCTAAATTCGCCGGTAGACGTTCAGTCAGTCATCTTGGTCTAAAATTGTGAAAAGATGCTCTTAAATGTTGGTACCACCTTACTGTCTTCAATCCCTCCTCCCATTTGGCCTAGCGAATACACACACACAGCGACCAAGCAAGGCAAGCGTGATGGCCTTGGGAAGACGGAACCACCTTGAGTTTCTTTTTATTCACTGGACCTGCAGACCGACTACTATAGCAGCCCTGAAAATATCACCTATACACCGGCGTCGAGCACTCACCTTGTAGGAATCAGTGGCTAGCAATATGTTGAAATCGGCGTCTCTGTGCTCCATCTTCCCCCTTGGTATCAGTTACGGTTGTCAGTATTGTTACGCTGTATGTGCCAGGGACTCGATCACAACCTAGTTCCCTTGTTGGGGAAGGACGGTGAACCAATCGAGAGGGGTGGGCCTAACTGTGCCGCCCGTCACACGGAACTAGGTACAGGCAATGACGTAGCATTTATGGAAATGCATAAACCATAAAATCCTTTTGGTTTCAGCAAGTATTGGTCATCATCCAACTGCGACGACGGGAGACATTTTCAAATGAATTCAAGACGAAATGTAGCGTTATTGTAGACTATAGCAGTGTGAGATTTCCTGAGGCGCAAATATGGAAAATACTGCATATAGCCTACGTTTATGTTGAATTTGCAATCGAATTATGAAATAAAAAACGTAACCTAACCAGTCCAGTTTTTTTTTTTTTTTTTTTTTTTTACCTGGTATTGCAACCAGGCGTAGTGCCGAGTTCCCGGTGAAACAAAATACAATTTTATTATCAATATACAAAAATATCGCACAATGGTTGTAAACAGAATAACCAGCAGATGGCACTATTTTAAAACAGGTCATTCGTCTGCGTTTTTACAAGATCATAATATTTAAGTATTACTACCTACCAGCACACCCACATTTGTAGTTTCATTTCCTCAACACAATTAGCCTACAAAATGGAAACGAAAACTTCTCATTTTATTTTATATTCACATAGTCTAAATTTTGGGGGGGAAATACATTATGCTGACATATTATTTATAATATCCTAAATGGAGCACATACTATTGCAATATGGATTATCGATTTTATTATGAGTAGCTATAATGATAAATACCATTCAACTAAATTGTTGTAACGTTTTGTAACATAATCCAAAATGCCAATATGATTGTCTGCTAAACCAGTTGCATCATGTAGTCCAATTGCAAGGACATTTCTGCGCTCAGAACTACACTTATGAATCCTAACAGTATAACTCAGCAACCAATAAGCAGTAGGCTATGCAAACTACTGACGGCGACGGAGAAACAGCGGAGGCGTACAGTAGCAAAATTCTCAAACTCCTGAATCACTTAAGAAAAAGGTTTAGTGATTGTTAAACCAACGTAAGATGTAAAGTCTTGTTTGTGTGGCGTTTTTGTGTCTGCGTTGAGCGGTAAGTTTTACATTGAAAGTCAAGGAATAATCGCCTGACGAGTATTAGCTGCTGAACCGTTACTCCATAAAGATGTAGGTTGTTAACGATTCATAAAGTTTTGGGATGATGCATTCATAACCGTATGTTTACTATTACGAATACATTATATTTATATACAGGCAAGATTCCTGTAAAAACCAAGAACATATGTTATTTAGTTAATAATGGCAATTAAAACGTAGACCTACTGCAGTTGACAGTGTTTTTGGCAGGCTTCCTGCTTTGCAACACTTCCTTTGCTGTAAATGTGAAAGAAGAAGTAGCCAAAGGCTACAGCACATGCCAGGATAAGAAACGTTTATTAGTACTATACGAGGAGAGAACGAGATGTCTGATGCTGCCTTAAGAAGTTTGTGAGTATCAACATCTCACACTCTTCCCTTTTTCCTATGATGGCGAAAAGACGAATCAGGTTATGGAACAGCAAATGAGTGATGAAGAACCAGTAGTCCTCAGAGAAGATAACCGAAGGAGAAGAAGGAAGATGAAACCCATCACCTCCACCTCTTCAGTAGCCATGGACCAGATAGCCATTGAGTTTGCACTCCCAACCACCACCAAGACAGGCCGCAGCCCAGACATCCTGCTGCTAGAGGTGACAGGAAACTGGACCGTGGAGCAGGTGAAAGCCCAGGTTTGGTTAAGGGCAGTGGCCACCAACCTTTGTCCGGAGTTCTACCAGAAATACTCTCCAGACCATTGCATCCTCCTCTACAAGAAGAAAGGAAACTGGTGCGAGATTTATGACAAACACCAGGTGTTCCAAACTCTAGATTGCATTCGCTACTGGAAAGGTAAAGGTTTGTGTGTTTTGAGGAGGAGGGGGGGGGGGGGGGGGGGGGGGCATGTAATGGTTAAAAAGCAGCAGTTGTTTTGGATTTATAGACAGAGAGGAAACATGGATGTCAAATAACTGTGTACAAAACGTGGCATTAAGAATCCGGATCCTGGAAGGATAAAAAACAATAATTCCTGTATGTATCAAAGTAGTCCATTATTATGAATTTGACCCTTTTTTTAATGACTTTGCCTGTGACTTTGTATTTGTATTTGGTTAATCCTCAAAGCCCTAAAGAAGGATGTGGGTAAGATCCACCTGGTCTCCAGACCCCAGCCTTCAGACGAGTCCCTCCAGTACCAGAGGTACCTCAACTACCTCATCGGTTACGACGTCACCGACGTCAGCAACGTGCATGACGACGAGTTGGAGTTCACCCGCAGGAAGCTCCTGACCCCCCGCAAGATCGAGCTGTCGGACCGCGATCCCAAACTCTACTCTATGGACCCCTGGATCAAGTCCAAACCCTTGCCGGAGTACCTGCTCAGTAAAGTGAGCAACAACCACATCCTTCTGGTCGTTCACAGCAGCACGGCTAGCCAGACCATCAAGGTGGCTATCGACGACACGCCTGACAAGGTTCTGAAGAGCTTCTTCGCTAAGGTAGCCAACAAGAGGGCCTTGTTTGGAATCCCAGAGAACTTCAGCGAGGCGGACTTTGTCCTGCGGGTTTGCGGGAGGGAGGAGTACCTCTTTGGGAACCATCCAATCAGAGACTTCCACCGGGTCCGGCAGTGTCTGAAGAACGGGGAGGAGATTCACCTGGTTCTGGAGTCACCTCCAAACCCGGATCTGGACTTGGTCCAGAAAGAGGACTGGGCCCAGGTGGATGACTGTACTGGAGTAGCAGGTATGTTGCATAGATTTCAAATGATTGTTTTTATTGGATGGATAAATAACACTACAGGTGAAAGGAAGATATTTGTATTTTGAGTTTAGTGTGAACTGTCCCTTTAATAGTTAAAATATAATGTCAGTGATTTTATAGAATTTTTTTACCACTCTCTCCTCAGGTACCCACGAGCAGTTGACCATCGATGAGAAGGATCATGAGCGTGTGTTCACCATCTCCCTGTGGGACTGCCACCGGAAGTTCAGGGTGAAGATCCTGGGCGTCGACATCCCGACCCTGCCTCGTAACCCAGAGCTCATCGTGTATGTGGAGGCCAGCATCTTCCACGGCCAACAGCTGCTGGCCCAACAGAAGACCTCCTCCAAGCCCTTCACCGAGGAGGTGCTGTGGAACACCTGGCTGGAGTTTGATATCAGGATCCGGGATCTGCCCAAGGGGGCACGCCTTAGCCTGCAGGTGAGGCAGTGTTTACCTCAAAAACATTTTGATTTCTGGTGTGCCCTGGTGGAGCACGTGGGGGCCTGGGTTTGAATCAGGCTCAGGCCATTTCCTGCATGCCTATCAACAAATGAAGCAGAGAGACCCCCCCCCCCCCCCTCCCAAAGTATGCACATCTTTAAATACGTTTTTATTCTTAGACATCAACTTAGCGATCATTATAGAGATCACTATGTTAAGAGCTGGCAGATTTAGATGTAGGACATGATGTACTCGCAGTAAAGCAGTCTTGCTTTTAGGTTCGCCTTTCAGTTCAATTCAATTATGTTACAGTTCCATTCTTCTCTCTCTGCTATTGGCACTGTTCTCTACAGTAGACTGCCCTAGAGTATGTGGTTGTCACGGCGTGTTCTCTTGCGAGCGCAGGTATCCTGTGGTAAAGCCCAGCCGCAGACCTTCAAGGCGAGCACCTACCAGGACAACAGTGGAGGAGGAGGCGAAGGGAAGAGCAGTAAAAGCCGCCTGCTTTACTACGTCAACCTCCTGCTGGTGGACCACCGCTCCCTGCTGCGCCAGGGCGAGTTCATCCTCCACATGTGGAAGATGCCGGAAAAGAGCGAGGACAACAGCAGCGTCAACGCCGACAAGCTCACCTCGGCCACCAACCCCGAGAAGGACTCGTCCATGGCCGTAGCCATCCTGCTGGATAAATACTGCTACCCTGTGGCCCTGCCCAAGAGCAGGGAGGTCCGGGAGGCTGGGGCTGGGGCTGGGGCCGAGGGAGGGGAGAGAGTCCAGAGAGAGATGCCCAACCACCTGAGGAAGCAGTTTGAAGCCATCGTGGAGACAGACCCTCTCAACCCTCTCAGCCCAGAGGACAAGGAGCTGCTGTGGCACTTCAAACACGAGTGCATGCGCCACCCCAGGTGGGCACCTCTGGCTGACCCCAGACAAACAACAAATTCACCCACCTCACATAGCACAACAGTCCCACTCATATTCGGACACCACATCCCATGTTTCGGATTGCAAAAACACTAATTTCATCCCATTTGGATCTCCTTTTCCTTCGACCTTCCTTCCATGGGCCGTGTCCCCCCCCCCCCCTCAGGGCCTACCCCAAGCTGCTTGGCTCGGTGAAGTGGGGGGACCAGGCAGCGGTGCTGGCCACTCACCGGCTGCTGGAGAAGAGCGTGGTGTGGGACCGCAGCGGCCTGGACGTGGGGCTGGCCATGCAGCTCCTGGACTGCCACTACTCGGATGCCCACGTCCGCTCCATGGCCGTGCGCAAGCTGGAGACCCTGGGGGACGATGACGTCCTCCGCTACCTGCTGCAGCTGGTGCAGGTGAGAGCAGAAGATGGGCTTCCCCTTGACCAAAGGGTTCAAGAGACCCTTTGGGCTCTTGAACATAAGGCCAAAGGGGGAATCGGTGGGGTCCGGTGAAAGTGTAACAGAAGGGTCACATGTTGGATTTGGTCTTCCCCTTTTCCTTCTAACTGGAGTTTTTCTGGTTTTGCATATGTCGTGCATCAGTATCAAACTGTCAAATAAATTGCCACCTGTCCAGACACATCCAACAAAGAGCTCTTGGTGTGACATGCAAATAAGTGTTTCACCATGTCTGTTTAATTTCAGGTTGCCGTCGTGTTTAGATCATTCAGCTTGGGGGGAAACTTTATTTGTGTATGGGTCTGTTTATCTGATCTTGTCTATCTGCCTGCCTGTCTCCCTGCCTGCCTACCTGTCTGTCTCCCTGCCTGTCTACCTGTCTCTCTGCCTGCCTGTCTCCCTGCCTGCCTACCTGTCTGTCTCCCTGCCTGTCTACCTGTCTGTCTGCCTGTCTACCTGTCTGTCTGTCTCCCTGCCTGTCTACCTGTCTCCCTGCCTGTCTACCTGTCTCCCTGCCTGTCTACCTGTTTACCTGTCTGTCTGCCTGTCTACCTGTCTCCCTGCCTGTCTGTCTTCCTGCCTGTCTGTCTCCCTGCCTGTCTGTCTCTCTCTCTGTAGGCGGTGAAATTCGAGCCGTACCATGACAGTGCCTTGGCCAGGTTTTTGCTGAAGCGTGCTCTCAGAGTAAGAACTCTTCAACGCCCCGTAACCACTGCTCCGACTCCACACACATCACATTCATGTCTAGTACAGACAGCCAACAGATTCACTTCTGCTTTAACTAACGTGATTTTTCACAGTGGGTCAATGAATATCTGTCGCTGTGTGTGTGTGTGTGTGTGTCGGTCTGTGTGTACGTGCAGAGTAAGCGGATCGGCCATTTCCTGTTCTGGTTCTTGCGGAGTGAGATCGCTCAGTCGATGCACTACCAGCAGAGATACGCAGTACTCCTAGAGGCCTACCTTAGAGGATGTGGAGGGGCCATGCTACATGACTTCAAACGCCAGGTACACACTGTCTGTACACCCGGACGGTTGAATAAAGCTCATCGTGTTTCATGTCCTTTCAAGTATCTGTAGTGTGTCGTATGGGCGGGGTTTATATTCTTGACTATTCATTCACTGGTTTGCATCAGAAAAGACCCGTCAAGTGTTTAAGTATTAAAAAGGATTTCTCAACAATTTTCAAACTATTTTTGGTATTTTGTGTGACAAGGTTACGGGTTAGTGGATAGATACATGTATAGTTAGTTGGAAGCACCAACTATAAACAGAAGCATCATTCAATTTCACATTTGTCATAATCTTCAATAAGGTAAACATACTGATATCAAAGTGCAAATCTGATCTGCTATTTGTACTATTTAGGTGGAAATGACTGAAGCATTACAGAAAGTCACCCGTGACATCAAGGCCATGTCTGCTGACAAATATGATGTCTCCTCACAAGGTATTGGAAATCAACCCCGGCTTGTATAAGCATCATACAAACTGTACAATACAAGTCGATTTCCAGCGATAGAAAACGTATTCCGCTCACTGTAAACATAAAGCACAAAGAAATGATCAAAGGTTTGGTTGGTAGTTGAATGATGGGATGTGTTTGCGATCCATGGTGTCGTTCCAGTGGTGCTCCAGCTGAGGCAGAAGCTGGAGAACCTGCAGACGTCGGGTCTGCCAGAGAGCTTCAGGGTTCCCTACGACCCCGGGTTACGAGCTGGAGCCCTGGTGGTGAGGACACGCCCCTCTCGGTCTCTGTCGCTCCTCCCTCTCTCTCTCCTTCAAGCTCCTCATCCGTGAGCGTGTGTTCTCGTCATCTCTCTTCTTCTCTCTCGCGCGCGGTTTCGCTCTCATCCCTCACCTTCTCCTTCTCTCCCCTTCCGAGTCTTCCTTTCTCTTTGTCTTTGTCTCTGCTCTCCATTTCTCTCTCTCTCATCCTTCTCCCCTCTCTCTCCTTCCAACCCTTATTCACTTAATCTCTCCTCTTCTCCCTCATCCTCCCTCTCTCTCATCCTTCTCCCCATCCCGCTCGTCCCTTACCAATCTCTCCCCAATCTCCTTCTCTCCCCCATCCATAACTCCATAACTCCTCTCTGGAATCCCTCTCCACCTGAGAGCTTTCCCTGGCCTGACTCGCAGATGTGCCCTGTGTTTAGATTGAGCAGTGCAAAGTCATGGCGTCCAAGAAGAAGCCTTTGTGGCTGCAGTTCAAGAGGGCGGACCCCACCACCCTGTCCAGTGACACCATCGGGGTCATCTTTAAGGACGGGGACGACCTCAGACAGGACATGCTCATCCTGCAGGTGGGACAGCTGAACATTATACTATTACACTATATGTATGTGCACCACATTCACATATAAGACTATTCTAAACAACAATAGGTTGTTGGTTCTAATCCCCTTTGTCACGTGTCATTGCTATAGATTCTGTTGATCATGGAATCCATCTGGGAGGAGGAATCTCTGGATCTGTCTTTGTTACCATACGGTTGCATCTCCACAGGGAACAAAATAGGTGAGTCTGACCGTTGGGTCTAATGCACACGGTGGGTGGGTGATACTGTTGTAATTGCCTCAGAAGACGCACGCTTGTGTTCACGTCCCTGCCTTGCATCCTCCCTTTCCTCTCAATTCCAAACCATTCCCAACAAGATGTAGACATTTCCTCTCCATCTCTGTCACACGCTTTTTCTTTCTTTCTTTTGTTGTCGTGCTCCCTCTCTCCCTCTCTCTCTCTTCCCTCCTCTCTTCTCTCTCCTCTCTCTCTCTCTCTCTCTCTCTCTATCTCTCTCTCTCTCTCTCCCTCTCTCGCTCTCTTTCCCCCCTCCATCCTCACTCCAGTTCACTAAACCATAGTTTGTTCACATTTTCGTAGCAACTGTACAGTGTACATTCTGACTGACGTTACAATCCCCTCTCCAGGGATGATTGAGATCGTGAAGGACGCCACCACGATCGCCAACATCCAGCAGAGCGTCGTGGGCAGCACCGGCGCCTTCAAGGACGAGATCCTCCACCAGTGGCTCCGGGACAAGTGTGTGAGCGAGGAGAAGGTAGGTGGCTGGCTAGAGCACACTAGCACTCCCCGCCGCTAACGGCTGCGCTAATCTGAGGGGGAAGGCTCTAGAAGCTGCGCCTGGAGAGGAAGGAAACACCACTTCCTGTCTCCTCTGCTTCTCTCTTTGTCTTCAACCGTAGACGCATAAGGTTGCTTCAGCACCTGCACGGTCTTGCTTGTGTGGCTATTGTGGGAAAGTTCCTTTCTTTGTGTTAAAAATATAGCAGTGTACCTGATTTCAATGAATGTATAGCCAGTGTGAGCTTAGTTGTGTTATCAAACAACAGCCAGTGTACCACGGCAGGGGTGTGGTAATACTAAACATGGCTAGTCAAATGTTCATTCTGGGCTTGCATCATTCTGTTTGGTTTCGTGTGGACTATGCAAATATGTTGGGTAGAGAGAGGCGTGGCGGTTCTGAAAAACCGAAAATGAAACACCTTCGCTGTCTCTACTCTTTTTTCCCCTCTCTCTCTTCCTCCCCTTCCTCTCCCCTCTCCCCCCTTCGTTGCTCCTTTCTTCCTCCACCGCATCCTGCAAACCCCCTCCTCGTCCTCCTCCTCAATCTCGCTCCCTCCTTCCTCCACCTCCTTCTCCTCCCACTCTCATCCTCTCCTTCCTCCTCTCCCTTCAACCCCCCCCCCCCCCCTCCCCCCTCCCTCCCTCCCCCAAGTTCCAACAGGCCGTGGAGCGCTTTGTGTACTCCTGCGGTGGTTACTGCGTGGCAACCTACGTCCTGGGAATAGGAGACCGCCACAACGACAACATCATGGTCACCGAATCTGGTAACACGGCCAACAGCGGTTTTCCCAACGTCATACCAATACAGAAAAAAACTATTGACTTCATTGCACTCAATGACAGTTTTGTAGGTTTATTTTCCATTTGTGCGCCTTCTCTCAGGGAATCTTTTTCACATCGACTTTGGACACATCCTGGGGAATTACAAGAGTTTCCTGGGGATCAGTAAGGAGCGGGTCCCCTTTGTTCTGACCCCAGATTTCCTGTATGTCATGGGCACCTCTTCCAAAAAGAGCAGTCCAAACTTCCAGAAGTTCCAGGTGTGAGGAGAAAAAAGATTTACACACTTGAATGATGATGTATTAAACATTGATGATGTGTTATAAGGATGTATTTGACCTTTCTGTTTACCACATTTGCATTATCCCACAATAACCGAGTCGTCAAACTTGTTCTCTCTCTCTCTCTCTCTCTCTCTCTCTCTCTCGCTCTCGCTCTCTCTCTCTATCTATCTCTCTCTCTCTGTCTATGTCTCTCTCTCATACACACACCCAGGATGTGTGTGTGCGGGCCTACCTGGCTCTAAGGCACCACACCAACCTGCTGATCATCTTGTTCTCCATGATGCTGATGACGGGCATGCCCCAGCTGACCAGCAAGGAGGACATCGAGTACATCCGCGAGGCCCTGACCGTCGGCCGCACCGAGGAGGACGCCCAGCGCCACCTGCTGGACCAGATCGAGATCTGTAGGGACAAGGGCTGGACGGTGCAGTTCAACTGGTTCCTGCATCTGGTGCTCGGCATCAAGCAGGGGGTGGAGAAGCGGTCGGCGTAGGGTGTTGGAGGCGGCACGGGCAGGGGGGGGGATCAACGGACGCTTGTGTGTATAATACACATTGTATATACGCTTGTACACACCAACGAACACGTTTTCTACACGCATTCACAGACTCACACACAAAGTGAGCACTTTTGTTTTACACAGTACATGCACTAGTTAAGATTGTGTGTGACTTGCAGGACTTGTGCTGGCCTGATGGCAACGGAAACACCAGAAGAGTCTGCATGACTCAGGGGATACTGCTGAGGGGGGTCACATTTGAGAGGGCTGCCCTCATACGCCGTTATTACTGAGAGGGCTGTCACCATTGACAGACAATAAGGGTTCAAGAAGAAAATGGCCACCTCTCCAGCTCTACTCAACGACCACTGAACTCTGAACATTTTCAAGGTTCCTGGCAGAAAGTGGAGTGAGACACACATTTGAGTCCAGGATGAGTAGCTGGATGTTCCCAAAGTAGATACTTCACTGTCCCCTCAAAGTAGAATTGCAGGCAACTGTAGAATACATATTTCAATGCTTTTATTATGCTTTATTATGCAAAGACTGCTCAGATTTGTACTTAATTAACATGTTTTCATTAACATTATTTCATTATCATTAACAAACAAACAAAAATATTCTCTCAAAACCCAAAGTAAGGTTGTTTCATCAGTACAGTATGCAGATGAGTGCCAGGCACCATTGTAGCTAAATAAATCAGCTTCTGTGCTAAGTAAATCAATGCATCATGTTTTCCTGTGTCCCAGAGGAAGTGGGCTCCAGTGGTGAAGAAGCCGTGTGTGTGTGTGTGTGTGTGTGTGTGTGTGTGTGTGTGTGTGTAACAATGTGGCCACTGCTCTCCACCACCATCTGTCAGAAAGAGAGCCATTTTACAGAAATGTAGTCATATTGGGTACTGTTTATAACTTTGGGTATGTACTCAAAAAATACATATATATGAATGTACATCAATATATCAGACTGCATTTTAGCAAATTCAATGTTATCAAAGAGAACGAACAGCCATTATGAAGCCTAGGCAAAGAAAAAGCCCTTTTTTGGGTCTCAACCCAGTTTATGTTCTAAGGGGGTCAGTTACTGTATTTAGACATTCATTAAAATTGAATCTATTTGCAAAAATTAATATGCACCCATCCGCTCTTATGAACCACTCCTTGCTTGGACTCCCTTCTACAGAGTTTGATTGTACCTAATAAAACGTAACTTTTAACAGCTTTTTTGTAAGTTTCAAATGCGTTTAAAACGTGTAAATTCCCTTTTCGTCATGACTGCTCTTCTAAATCTATTTCTATGACTGTGCAACCGCGCTTCGTCATTTGCCATCGGCTCGAGGAGGGTGGTTGCCATGGTTACGCGGGTCACATGCGTGGGTTTCCTGTAGCCAGCAGCAAAAGTGATGCTACATTTTTACAGCCATTTTCATGCAGTTGACATCAAAAGGCGGTTTGTGAGACACACTTGAACCGAGATCGAGAATGGAGATAACGTTAGCCAGATTTGTTGTAGCAACACGCCATGGTCTTGGATTCCATTTTTACTCCTAGTTCTCCTTGAAGCATCCTTGGAAGTGGACTGTCAATCCTTGTTAGCAACAAGCTAACGGTAGCTGGAACCTTTTTTCCTATTTACTGTGTTGCTCCTCTGGGCGCCTCAAAAGACTGAATTCAGAGATGAGTATTGAAATTCCAGACGGATTAACGGAGCTGTTGCAAAGCTTTACGGTTGAAGTGCTAAGGAATCAACCAGAACCCGGAGACCTTCTGGACTTTGCCTTGCAGTATTTCAGTCAACTCAAAGAAAATCGGACGAGAGGAGCCGCCTTTGACAATGCTAGAAATTCGGCTAACGCTACTTCTCGCCCTGGAGGCGGGAGGGCGGTCAACTTTGCAGAGGAGGCGATGCAGATTGACTCTGAAAATGATGAAGACGACGAAGACGATGAAGAATTCGTGGGTATGAAACCAATGTCGATAAGCACAACCTGCTGGCTAGTCATAATACACGGTAGCAACTATCAGCTAATGATGTTGGTGTCTGCTAAGCGGGCCAACCCGCACTGACCACACAAAGAAAGATAGCTAGCTAGCTAGATTTGAGGGAATCTGGTCTCCATCACTGTCAGATGCCAGGTCAAGTGAAGTGTAGTGTGCAACATAATACTACTGCTCTGCACAATCTGTGTATCTTGCAACTAACTAGAAAGTGTATCTTGCTAGACTGCTAGTAACTTGGTCGCCTCATCCCCCCAAATGCACTTGGCTTCATCAGGGCATGAGACAGGCTCTTAAAGCGTAACGTTACTTATTGTGTTCTCCAACACATACTCTGAACGACGCCTTCTATGAGAAGTTATTGTCTGTCAAGCCAGTAAAGTAATATAATTAGTCTAACCTGCCATTCAGCAACTTTGTCGTGTTTCCTTGCTGTACAGCACCTGTGATCAACAGATTCATGAGAAGATCCTCAGGTAAGGACTCAATGTCTGTATTTTTTTTTATTGTTGTTCGGTTTTGAACAACCCTCGGAATAGGTTGAATGTCCCCCAGAACAAGTGTGTGTTGGCAGACAGAAGAGATATTCTATGTCTGTGGCTGGGACAATCGATCCAACAAGGACAGCTTCTGCCGCTGTCATCAGAATTACTGATAATAATAGGAAGACCAAACTGCCTACCACAGGTTTTCCAACTCATGAAAGGGTTAGAAATGGAGCGATTATGTATTGTTGTGAGATCATGCTCCTCGTGCAAGAACGAATTGGAAGAGGTGAATAGAATTCACCTCAATGAACAGTTCATTTATTTATTTGAGCATCCCTCTCAGGGTTGGGTGTTTGGTAACCATCTAGGGAAACTGCCTTAAATACAGACATATTCTCAGGGACATGGAATGACATGGAATGTGCATGTGTTGTTACAGTGTGTGCGGAGGCATTCAATCCCGACGAGGAAGAGGAAGATAAGGAGCCCAGAGTAAGATTTCTCGTCATTACTTTGGACATAGGGCCCTGACGCTAGATAATGACCCCCTGCAATAGCAATCCAGCCATGTTCAGTCAACGTCTCTCTTCCTTTCTCAGATAACCCACCCCAAAACCGACGAGCAGAGACACAGGCTACAGGAGGCCTGCAAAGACATCCTCCTGTTCAAGAACTTAGACCCGGTAAAATGACAACACGTATATACACCCACTCAATCACCAGAAGACTCAAGATGGTGGATACTACGGCATACCCACACTGAGGCGACCTAATCCCTGCCTACACAAGCGTTCTCACCCCCTGTGTGCTAACGTGTCCGCGTTTCTGTCTGTCGCCGCTTAAACAGGAGCAGATGGCCCAGGTCCTGGATGCCATGTTCGAGAAGCCGGTGGAATCCGGCGAACACATCATCGACCAAGATGAGGACGGGGATAACTTCTACGTTATCGAAAGGTAAGGCCCGTGTTTCAACAGCTTTTCAAAAGGCGTTGTCGCCCGAGTCGGTGTCCGTGGTGGGTAGGATCGAGTTGCCGTCGACAGAACGGCAGACCTGGAGCTCATTTCTTCCCGGGTCTTTCTAAAACGTCTTCTTCCTCAGAGGGATCTTCGACATCCTGGTGAGCACCGACGGGTTGGAGCGCGTGGTGGGTTGCTACAACAACCGTGGCAGCTTCGGGGAGCTGGCTCTGATGTACAACACCCCCAGGGCTGCCACCATCATCGCTACGTCCGCTGGGGCCCTCTGGTGTCTGGTAAGTTCGACCGTTCCCAGTTTCACCGAGCGGCTTGGGCATGACTTGTTGTTTTTGGTACTAACTGTACAGAAGGTCACTGTACTAGCTGTAGTGAAAGGTCTGCCTGTGTTGGTGAGGTGACATAACCCCCCACTCCACCCGACCCCAAGATGACCACCATGGGTGGAGGAGGAATCAGGAGTCCCCCCCCCCCCCTCCCACATCTCTTCACCGAAGAGAAAGGACGGAGACCCCATGTTTCCACCCCTGGGGCCATGTTACTCCAGTTGGTTTGTCCACTGGGAAGGGTTTGAGCGGGTGATTCTGTGTTCCAGGACAGGCTGACGTTCCGGAGGATCATCGTGAAGAACAACGCCAAGAAGAGGAGGATGTACGAGACCTTCATCGAGTCCCTGCCTCTGCTCACCTCCCTCGAGGTAGGAGTCCAGCTAACAGCCCCTGCCTCTGCTCACCTCCCTCGAGGTAGGAGTCCGGCTAACAGCCCCTGCTGGAGAGCAGTGATGTCGTCATGAGCGGATGAATGAATGAGCTGTCCATAAGTACATTGGATGGTTGGGTGGGGAATGGACCCAGTGAATGATCGACTGAATAAACAGAAGAGAGTTGGAGCTGTTGATGGATGCATGGGTCAATGTACGGATAGATGTAACAGGCGGGGAAATGACCACCCATGGGCAAAAATCTGCCAACCCTTGTTGCACATGAACACAACCTTAGCAACATTCCGAAAGCCACACTTGGAAACTCCCACCGCTGTAGGACGATGATATCCCTTGTCTCCCCCCTTTGCAGCCCTCTGAGAGAATGAGAGTGGTCGATGTGTTGTCCACCAGAGCCTACAATGACGGGGAACAGATCATCTGTCAGGTACGTCTCGCCAACCCTTCACACGTACAGGCCTATCTGTATCACGCACGTGCGTGGGATCTAGACACACGTATTTCTGCGACCCATACTCGTAGCCAACGACCTGCCTGTGGTGGTTCCCCGTGTAGGGGGACATGGCGGACTGTTTCTACATCGTGGAGTCTGGCCAGGTCAGGATCACCATGAGGAGAAGCACGGTAAGGCTACCAGCCTGGAGGTCCTTCCCCCTGTGCATCCATCACAATGCATATTGTCACATGTTGCACTGTCGTTGTAACGCGACGTTCACAACCTCTTTGCTTTTTACGGAGAAGGCCATAGATCCTCTGTTTTTCTTGTTGTTTGTCGTTCCCGCTCCATGGCGGCGCAGACCAGGAAGGAGGAGGTGGATATCGCCATGTGCAGCAGGGGGCAGTATTTCGGGGAGCTGTCTCTGGTCACCAACAAGCCTCGGGCTGCTTCCGCCTACGCCTTGGGGAGCGTCAAGTGTATAGGTACACCAGCCACGCCGAGCACTGAAAGTTCCTTTCCACCATTTTTGAAGTCCAGAGCTAGTTTGACAAGAACTACAATCGCCGAAGCAGTTCAACAACTAGCCATTGGGATTTGGCCTGGGGATTGTAGTTTGATTGGCACCAAGTACCATTGCTGAGATAGAGTGTATGCAGGGCTATGGGTGTGACCTCTATAATCCGTGTCATTATCAATACCTTATTCTCACACCTGACTTGCTTTGATCCTGAGTTTCACTTCATTGCAGTCAAATTACTTCCTGTTATAGTGTCCGTACCAGTATTTTCAAATAGTAACTACCTATATGATTGTCCTTCTCATCATGGCTGACCTGTAACTACCTATATGACTGTCCTTCTCATCATGGCTGACCTGTAACTACCTATATGACTGTCCTTCTCATCATGGCTGACCTGTAACTACCTATATGACTGTCCTTCTCATCATGGCTGACCAGTAACTACCTATATGACTGTCCTTCTCATCATGGCTGACCAGTAACTACCTATATATGTCCTTCCCGTCATGGCTGACTTGGAACTGGGTTTGCTAATCGTGTGTTGGTGTTGTGTTGCAGTGCTGGACGTGCAGGCCTTTGAGAGGCTCCTGGGTCCCTGCATGGACATCATGAAGAGGAACATCGCCAACTACGAGGAGCAGCTAGCCATCCTGTTTGGAAACAACACCGAACTTCAAGAGCAGAACGACGCGTGAGAGACTTCCGGAGAGGGGAGAGGGGGGCGCTCTTGCCCAACAAATCCCTGGCACAGGGCTCTTTACATTAGCTGTCCGCTTGCCCCTCCATGCACATCTAAGTATCTTCTAGGTTAACGTTCGAAACAATCAAAGTGTTGTAAATGGATTTGGGTGTGGGTGGGATCTTGTGTATGAGTTGTAGTGTTTTGTATGACATAAGGGCATACTGTTGTTTATCTGTGATCTCAAGTTACATTCCTGGCCTTTTTATTGATATATATATATATATTATATATATATATATCAATACATTCATACACAGTATTATCCCAATGGTACGTAAAAAAAAACGCACTTTTGAAGTTTGTCA
Source organism: Thaleichthys pacificus (assembly GCA_023658055.1). Taxonomy (NCBI): domain Eukaryota; kingdom Metazoa; phylum Chordata; class Actinopteri; order Osmeriformes; family Osmeridae; genus Thaleichthys; species Thaleichthys pacificus. The sequence continues at coordinate 10,406,551 of CM042874.1, read as the reverse complement.
GATAGACCAATTGCATCTGGTTACAGTTCTATGGTGTCATCTTCAGTGATCTCCTGCTAGTGTTTAATGTTCCATCCAGAGAGAAAAAAAGAAGAGGAAAGAAGAGGGGGGGGGGGGAAAGGACACAACAACATTTGGGGTATTTTTGTAGCCTGTTGTTGTTTCTAAGCATATTAAGTCGTAAAATATGAGCAAAGACTTCATATTTTGTGCGCGCTCCCCGGACCCTGGCTCACATATCTCTTAAGCTGTTAAGACCTTTGTTTTTTGACTGTACAATTTAACCTGAGGTTGCGTAAAACGTCAAAGCCTCTCGCAAAAAAAAGAAGGCTACTGTTTGGCCTCACACGAGGTGAATTCTGTCAATTCTAATATAAAAGTGTGTCCATTATTTGTGGTTGCCAATGTACATTATTTTATGAAATTGAACAATGCATAATGTATTGTACTTGAAGTTTGTACCAGTAGTCCTGGGTTTCAGTCTAAGATGTTGTTCCTAAAGAACAGTAGTAGCCAACTGTTTTATTATTTTGTTTATTTTGTTTTGTTTGACGTATGGTATTTAGCCTTTTAAGTTAAATTGGACATTCACACACCATAAGGTGCTCAGTAGCCCCCAAAAAAACAAAAAAAATCGAGGGTAGGCTAAATTTAGGTATCGTGATGTTTTTCTGAATGAATACCACCAAGGCTTTGTTGACCTGTTTGTATAATAGGGTGAGAAGTTGCCAGAGGATGTTTATGGGTTTATTATCCATGTTAGTAATTCACAGTGTTCTTTTTTCTTCATGGCATGTTTCATTGTCATGTTTGATGATATGCTATAGCCTGTTTATAAAGGGAATTGGGGAAACTTTTGTGCTGAGAATTGCAGAATTTTCTGCACTCAATCCCTCAATACTTCCAAAAACAGGCAAAACGCATAAGGGAATCTTGATAGGAAAATAGGCCAAATCGGAGGTTCAATTTTTGCATAATGCTGCTACTCTTTTTGTTTCATACAGTTTGGTACTGTTTGTTTGTATGTATGTTAAACTATTTATTTGTTATTTTTAATTAAATGCTCAGCTATCTTTTTGAAGCTTAGTACCGTACTTGCCTTTTGAACAACATATTTCATAACTTTCATTTACCTGTTAAAACATTCAGAAATTCAAGCTCCAATGCAAGTCAGTTACTTTTGAACAAGTTTTGTCAGTCGACTGAATGGATTTATAGCCTACCTCTGCACATATATACCTATGCCAACGACAGGTATCTGTATTTCTTCATTTATTGGTATTATTGTAATTGTAAACCTTAACTGTTTAGTGTGTGTGATCAACAATCTGTTCTTGTGTTCATTGATACTTACTTTAATAGTACACCCTCTGGATCTTGCTTTTAACAGTGTTGGCCCTTTTCTTGTAACGTTGTTACAAACTCTTACTTGCCAGAGTATTTTATGTATAACTGTTATTTGAATTGCCATTGCAATAAAGTTAGTTTTTTTATACAAATAAATAGCTTCCGAATTTAGATTATTCACTAGAGCAATATGGGTTCTAGTAAACATTTGACTTGTATGTGCTGTAAGAATCTTTAATTATATTGACAAATGCAGTGCAATAATGTATATCTTTATTGTATTTTCTATGACCGAACATGAAATAACATTATGGCCAAATATGACAGTTATATTAAGGCTATTAGTGCTAGCCAATAGCGAAGAGAGAAACCAAAAACTGACGTTGGAACCCACCAATGCCTCTGCGTAGAGGAGGTTTTTTATTCACTCTTTCGTTCTCGTTGATGGCGACTGTTTTGGTGAGTTGCAAAAGAAAGTTCATAGAAATGTTAATGTACTATAGTTTCTGAAATGATTTCAAATGAGAAAAAAATATTGCTAATCTTATATAACATAAGTCCTAAGGGGAAACGAGAGGATGACATTGCCTGGGTTTGTTCGAGTGTCAGATATCTCAGTATTTTCATTGTTTGTTTGTTTTGTTCTGACAGCTTGCGCAAGAGGCAAGCATTAACAGACTCTTTCAATCGATGGTATTTTCACATTTTTGGGTCGTGACATTCTACAAATTCATTGTAGATCTTGCTGTAGAATCTAAAAAGATTTTTCGATAGTTGTCGATAACGCACAGGACGATTCTAAACCGTGTTTTTCCTGCAAGCTCAACACTTCTGCTTTGTGACAACAACAACCCTTACGTTTTCATTATGCTAAGGAGCTTAAGGATCGTGTGAATTCCTAGAATAAAAATCTGTATTATCATAGTGTGCATTCGGATACGTAAATTGTCAATGCGATTTAATTTATATTTATCCTCTTTTAAACGTATTTAAATGAGTTATCGCATTTTCTCAGTATTGAATGAATGAGCTCTGCTGCGCATGCGCGATGTTCTTAAAGTTTATAAACAAGGCCTGCGTGGAAGGAATCACATGACGTTCTTGCAAAACTGACGGGAGAGACACTCTGTTCTTTTCAATCTTATTTCGCACACATTGAGTCTTAAGCTGTCAAATCATCCCATTGATACAAATGTCCAACAGCTGAATGAATCTCATTTCCTCAAAATGACGTAATATAGGGATAGCAGACTGGCCCACACCCTGTCATTCTGTGTAAAAAAAAAAAAAAAAAACTCCATTATTGTGTGTTGTGCAGTAGGACGTCCCAAAGTGTAGAACATGGTATGGGAACTTAACCCCGCGCTGGGCTATGGGAGCCCCAAGCCGGGCCTGTCAGAGTCGGGTCCAGAGAGGGACCACACAGGGCAGGACACAAGCAGGGTCCAGGATCTGGAGCTGCTCCACTGTAACCTGCCCTCATCACCAGGAGACCCCACCAGTGACAGCCACATGGAATATGGTAAACACCAACACACAAATATAGAATAATAGAATTATCCATATTATATTGATCTCCTGTGTTGGCCAAGCGACAACTTTGCTGTTATATAGAAGATATTGCTTGAATAATATGATAAATAATAATAAATATTGTTATATTAATAATAATTATTCGTTAAAAAATTTTTTTCCTGTGAGATACGTGTTACATTCTTTTCCTTTTCCATGACCTCAGATGATCTCCCTGAGCTGCAGGAAGTAGTGGAGGACCAGTCCTCACCCACTGTGTTTCAGGTGGGAGTGTGTGTGTCCCACCAGGAGCGTGACGCCCACACCCACACAGCTCCCCCGGATACACACTGGCTCACACAGCTGGCGCACATAGCCACTGGCCCCCAGAGCCCTCTGCTACAGGGGTCCACCTACAGCAGGTTGGCTTCAGAACACACACACAGACATCTACACATACACAGGCAAAATTGGAGTTTAAATATTCACATTATGCTGCTACTAAGTCTAGTTTCAAAACTCAACATGATTTTCCATTCCTAGGTCTTCTCCAGTCCATATTTTTGGCACCAGTAATAATCTACATTCCTACGCCCGTCCACCCCTAACCTCCAGTAGTGCTCCGTCCCCCTCTAGAGGCAACACAAGGGAACGCAGGCGCATCCGGGTAGGAACTACGACAGCACTCTGTCACCGTTAGGTTGCAGCCCAACCCAACGACTCAGCTTTCAGTCTGACACTGTGTCTTGAATGCTACAATGTCACTCGAGATTTCTACGACCATTTCCTTATTTTTTAGACTGTACCAGTTTGACTCGGACTGTAAACGGTCTGAGCCCTGTTGTTTTGCTTGTGCAGGCGAGCAGTGAGTGTGAGTCGGCGATATCTGGGCGATCTTCCCTGTCAGATGACGAGGACATGGACTGGTGTCACTCCTGGCCTCCCACTGCCTGGCATGGCTTCCTCAAAGGTAAAGGTAAAAAAAGAAAACACACACACTGATACACAGTTTTTGGATGAGAGTCTTCTCTCCTTCTGAGGTCAAGAAGTCATGTTGTGGAGCTTCTTCCAGTCCACATACAGACACAGGCCTCACTTGTTCAGACTGACAGGAGTCAGGGAGGAGAAAATATGCAGGTGGCCGGAAAGATGCACGAGAATTAAAAGAGTTGACTTAGTTTATTAGAACGATGTTGGATCATGTAACAATTAAAGACAGAGTGGTCAGATGAATGCAGCACATGGGTTACAACCGGCCTTATATACAAGGAATAGACAAGTAGAAAAAAAAAATATATATATATATATAGGAAATGCACAGACACACACAGACACCTTACAACCTGTTTATGTGCTAACATGGATTGTTTGTCTGCAGGCACGCGTCTGCGCTTCCACAAAGGCCCCAACATGGAGTGGCAGGATGCTGATGATCTGGAGTCAGACAATGACTCAGACAATGAAGGAGAGACAGAACCCCACCCCCTGAAGGTACAGTCCTTAATAGAGACTTCATCCCATACCCTCAAAGGTCATTTAGAAACGGTATCCTTTCCCCCAAATATCCAGTCATATAGAGACAGAATCCTATCCCCCAAGGATACAGTCATATGGAGACAGGATCCTATCCCCCAAAGGCAAAGTCATATTGAAACAGTATCCTATTCGGATATTCCGAATATATACAGTTAAATAGGGATAAAATCCATCCCTCTTATGTATACGATGCCCCTGTCTGCCTCGGCCTCCCTGGGGGATGTGTGTTCCAGGGCTACGGCGCCGAGGGACTCAGGCTGGTGGGTCACGAAGAGAGCATCTCCTCCGGTCAGGTGGTCCTCAGGCTGACCTTTGACCCTGTCACATCCCGGGATGGTCTCCTGACCGCAGAGTGCCAACTGGACCACCCCTTCTACGTGAAAAATAAGGGTAAGGGACTAGGGGGTTAGGAGAAAGTGTGTGTGTGTGTGTAGGAGGAGGGGTAGAGGGAGAGGTATACTGTATCAAGAGTGTGTGCGTGATGGGGAGTGACAGAGAGGGGGAGAGGAAGAGGGGTAGACTACGCAAGTGAGTAATAAACATGTAGGGGGTGTAACCTTTGTGTGTTTTGTCATCCGACAGGGTGGTCCTCGTTTTACCCTAGCCTGACCGTGGTGCATTATGGGATCCCGTGTTACGAGGTGCAGGTGGGCGACCTGTGTTTGCCTCCGGGACACAGAGATGCAGCCCACACAGACGACTCTCTGGTGTTTGATGCGTTCAGGAGGTAAAAACAGTATGAACAGTGAACCTTTGTGACAACTGTTCTAACATGTAGCTTCCTAGTGGAGTTTGATTTAGTCTGAGCCATTAGGAATTCACAGCCTGCCAGACTAGGGTCAAATACTATTTGCAAGTATTTGCAGTGCAATTGAGTCATTTTACACAGTGCAATTGGTCCCAATGTGATACTGTTACTTAGTTTTAGTTAGTATTATTCAGTATCACAAGTTGTTAATTTAGTATGTTTACATTTAACTAGAATAATTGATGCAGTATTTTTGGATGAACTAAGTCACAGATTTCTGCCATTGACCCAAACAAAGCCAAAAAAGCCCCAACAATTCCTAACAATGCAGTTCCTGGTTGTAGGTTAAACATCACAATGTGAGTGACCGTGGGCCCATGTCCTCTTTCCTAGTTACGACTTCACTCCCCTGGACTCCTCCGCTGTGTACATGCTGAGCAGCATGGCCAGACAGCGCCGCACCTCCCAGTCCAGCGGGGGCGCTGTCTCCCCGGACCCAGACCGACAGAGCTCCAGGGCCTCTCGTGCCTCCGCCAGCTCTCCCCAGCGCAGGCCAGCCAAGGCCCAGCAGGCCCAGATACTGCCCGCCAATGCCACGCCCATCAAGTGCAAACGGCCAATGAATGCCTTCATGCTGTTTGCCAAGAAGTTCAGGGTTGAGTACACTCAGATGTACCCTGGGAAGGACAACAGGTGTGTGTGTGTTTGTGTGAGAGCGAGAGTGTGTGTCTATAGCTGTGTAAACTCCAGCTCCACATTACTCAGATGTTATATCTGAACGTGTGTGTGTGCGTGTGTCCGGTCTGCAGAGCGATCAGCGTGATCCTGGGGGAGCGCTGGAAGAAGATGAAGGGGGAGGAGAGGAGGGTGTACACCGTGGAGGCCAAGACCCTGGCCGACGAGCAGAAGAGACTGAACCCAGACTGCTGGAAACGCAAGAGGAACAACTCGGTATGGAGGGCACACACACACACACACACAATACTCTACTGACACATATGCCTTCCACAAAACAAAAAAGAACTATGTTGGTCTACTCCATCTCCATCTAAATGTCTTTCACTCCTGTAATACCCTTAACTAACAAACACACCTACATTCAGCGATGCACAAATACACACACACACTCTGACCTAGATTAGTGTAACATATCTAATCTCTTTTCTCTCTCCTGCAGGGTTCCCTGGCCAACTAGGGAGAGGAGAGACAGAGGAGAGGGAGGACCATACACACACACACACACACACACACACACCATAAACAAGTTAATGAAAGCCTCCTGCTTTAGGTAGACAGATGTTTCTTTACTGTGACACTGTACAGTACATGCTTGCTTTTCTAACCAAATAGAAAGAAAACACATGTAAGACAAAAAAACAACACATCTAATTTACTAACTGTGCTTGAACATGATATATATAAATATATATATATATAAACATGATATATATTTTTTATGACAAACTTGCCTTAATCTTCCAAAGCGCAAAATGTATTATTTTCTTCCGTCTTTTTAACGAACATGTATTTTCAGGTAATTTCATAACCCAGGCTTGAATATATAAACTGTGGTGCTGTAGCTTAGCGCGGATGGGCAGGAGAGATCCAAACAGAAGTCTATTTTTCCACAGTGATATTCGCAAGACGTTTTCAGAGTGGTTTCGATGTTTTCAGGTGTGTTTCTCTTAAGTGTGTCAGACAGGATACCTTATTTGAACCTTGTGCCAGCCCGAGGGGACCTTCAGATGTCTAATGATTCTGAGGTGTTATTGCTCTGTACATGTGTAGGGGTGGGGAGGGAGGGAGGTGGGGGGGGGGAGGGAGGGAGGGTGGTAGGGGGGATAGATGGAGGGAGGGGTAGTTTCCCACCGTCGGTGTGGTAGCTCTAAACATGTCTTTTACCCAGTCCCAAATCCAGTCCTATACCCTTCGGCCAAACCAACGACCAAGATCAGGATTAGGCAGCAGCCATATTGGAGAATTGACTTGAAAACATGAAATGGCGCTCGATTGTATGATCTGATACCTGTAACATGATCTTTAAAGAGGAAGGAGCGACAGACCGGTTTGGGACTGGGCAGCTTTCACCCAGGCTCAGTCATATAATTGAACTGTGTCTGTAAACATGCGGTGGGTGCACTGCACTACAGGGGGCGACGTGTTGTATGCACTATATACACTTTATTATCTCGTATGAAAGGTATGCGTACTGAATACATCCATATTTGAAATAAAAGCAACAAAATCCAATAACTTTGTTCACCTATCAAGGTTGCATTCATCGATTGGATAGATTTATTTTTTTCCTTTTTTTTGTGCTTTCTGATGTGTACAGGTCTTCCTAAAATGATTGCACACAATGCTATTGTATTATAGTATAAATAAAAAGCATGAATATAAATATTTTGGAGCATGTCGTGTATTTGGCTTCACTTTTAATATTTGTGCAGTGTATTTACTCAAACAAGAAAATGAGGATGTTTGATAGTAAATCAAGTTCTTTATTTTTGTGTGAACCAATCTTTATATACATGGTGCCAATGGCCACAAGAAAAAAAGTTTGTCTATTATCATGAGATAGAAAAAGAGCAAACATTTTAGGATTATTCCAAACATAATCAATGTTCCTCCTAAATTATCAACAGTTATACATTTGTAAATGACTACAAAAACCACCCTTATAGTAAAATATAAAATCTAAAGGTATAAATAATTTTGGCCTGTAGATTAGAGTTATAGGATATTTACATTTACCAGATCAAACAATATTATTCAAACAGTCCCGTTTGGAATATGACACCAGTTTGTCAAAACATCTTCAAAACCAAACCACTGAAGACAGAGAAAAAGGAAAAGACAGAAATCAAATAAGTAACATCATGTTTTCCCTTTGTGGCAACTACACGAGCAGGACATTTTCAGAGTAGAACTGGTTAAATGAACGACGCCACTGGAATAAGCGAGACAGACACACACACACACAAGACATTTTGGCATTAGTCATACAACAGTTGTATCAAAACTCTTTAAAGTACAACATGAATTACAAAAAGGCACAGCATACAAGACTTCATGGAGCAGGCTGCAACACTGTAGTCTAGACAGGTCAAATTCACAGACTGTTGGAGAGCTAGGCTGAGGGCAAGCTAAAGCCAATATGGCAGCTGGTTTCATAGGTATATAAAAGATCAAAACCCAACAGTGCTACTAAACCCTGTGGTTGGTACTGTTAGGCAGTAGGAGTGGAAGAGAATACATCACTATGTCTGAAAACTTCCATGGTCCAGCAATGACATGAACACAAAGGGGATATGACCAAGATTGTCGGTCAGCAAGATGTTACGCCTCCTCCCAGTGTGTGTGTGTGTGTGTGTGTGTGTGTGTGTGTGTGTGTGTGTGTAAGTGTTAGTGTAACTTAGTGTGTGCTCCCGTGCATGTGTGTGTTTGTGAGTGCGTCTTCATTGCACGCCTGTGTGTGTGTGTGTACGTATGTGTTTGTCAGTATGTGTGTGCTGTGCGTGTGTGCTAGTATATATGTGTGTGTGTGTCACAGAGAGAGGCTACATGAGCGACTCCAGACTCTCGGCGGTGATGACCGTGCCCAGGGGAATCGAACCGTTAGTCTCGGAAGACTGCAGTGTCTTCTGATCCTCCTGACTGCTCACCAGACTCAGCACTGCCCGGTACAGGAACTGGTACTGCTCCTGCAGGTTGGTGTGTGTAAAAAAAACAACCCCCAAATGATACAATGAACAAATGATACAAAGAAAAATGTGTGTTAATACAGTATCCTGCATATGGTGTACGGTGGTACGGTGGTTTATCCAGTATCCTGTATGTGTGTGCATGTGTGTGTGACTGTGTGTGGTACCCACCAGGTCGTTGAAGACCCCGGGCCTCATGAGGTTGGTCATGCGTGCCACCTGGTACACGTCCACGCTGGCCTCCTGCTCCAGCTGGTGGCACAGGGTGGTGAGGGCGCAGAACAGCCCCGCCGTGGTCCCCCCCAGCCTGGCATGGCATGGGCACACGGAGCACACACGACCCACACAGGTCACACACACGTACAGACCCGTAGACAAACAGCACACAGCTCCCTATTTGCGATTGTACACCCTCCGACTATGTGTGGAATATCTCTGTACACTAGGAAGCACTAACTGTCCATCAATATCCTACCTCAAATAATGATAGTTAATAGTAAGAAAGAAAAGGGTCCAAACGAATAACTAAACGTTCCTGTAAATGTGATTACTACTCATATCCTATCCAAAATGTACACTAAAGAAAAGCCACCACAGTGTCAGAGCATGGGTGATGTTTCTCGACCCAGAAGGAGGTCAAACGAGTTCCGGATCATGCGGAGAATTCCGAACCTTACGCTGGTTCGGAAACGTCTTCACGCCAACTATACAGCCAAACGCGAGTCACGTGTCCTCACCGGTCATGTACCACCACTGGGCCATCCCTCTCCTTGCCGTGCTCTCTGACGATGTTGACCAGCTCAAAGCAGTTCCTGATGGGGCTGTCTGGGTTGGGCCAGCAGGGGGAGGCATACTGCCTCACCTCCAGCACATAGTCATCCTGGGGGGGGGGGGGGAGAGGAGGTGGAGGGGGGGAGAGAGAGAGCTAGTAAGAAAGGATGGAGGGAGGGATCGAGGTCCTTGTGTGCGGGTGTGTTTGTTTGTGTGTGTGTGTTTACCTGTGTGGCCTCCAGTATGAAGTCCTGGACAACCAGTCTCTCCTCATTGGCCAGGCAGACATGTTCTTCTCCAGAGAACGACACAGTGAAACCCTCGCAGCTGATTGGTTGGTCTTTGCTGGGCCAGTACACCCACGGCTCCTCTCTAGGACTCTGACACGACTGACAAAAAACGCGATGTTTGGTTGTGAATGTGTCTGTCCGTGTCAAGTCTATGTGTGTGTGTGTGTGTTTTCTGTGTAGTAGGTGTGTGTCAGAGGGACTCTACCTGTGTATGTGTCTCGGGCAGGGCAACGATGACTCGCGCGTTGTGGTCCCAGACCATTCTCCAGAAGTCGGACACAGTGCTGACCAGAGGAGTCTGGGTCAGAATGAACTCCCTGCTCTGGTGGTGCCCCTGCAACCACAACATGACCGTGATATGACCTCAGCACAACCACAATAAATACAACGGTTTATTCCGCAGTAGACCATGGTTGGTAATCTGGATGTAGCACAGTTCATGTTGAAATACAATTCTTCTACAGAGTACTGTAGAAGAATTGTCGTTTAAGAGGGTAGATGTATCCTAGGTAGCCACCTCCACTTTCTTATTTGCGCGAGACAGACTTTGCTAAAACGCCACCTCGCTGAGTATAAACGCTAATGAAGTGTCTGATATTTGTCTGCGTAACCATCACATAGGAGGTCTTAGGAGAACCCGGGAGGATCTGCTGTGACGTAGCATGTCTTACCATGACGTAGGAAGCGTTGATGTAGTCGGAGGAATCGCTTCCCGCCGTGGACAAGCACACTCTGGATCGCTCCACTGTACACACATGGACACACATGGACACACAAGGACACACACAGATGATTACCACCTAATGCTTTCACCTCAAAATTCTGCAATTCTAATGGATGCAGTCTCTAATTGGCTAAATTAAGTAACCGTCATGAATGACCCACGTTTGTAGCAGATTAAGACACTTCAGGGACATTTCTGGGCAGTGTGTGTGCATGTGTGTGTGTATGAGTGTGTGTGTGTGTGTATGAGTGTGCGTCCTCACCAGGCATGAGAGAGGAGCTTCTGTTCTTCTCGGCGTTGCCTTCCTTCAAGGCGGTAGCGTAGTCCGACTGTCGGGCCCTGCGTTGACTGACCAGCTGGGAAACACAAACAGAAACACTATCAACAGAAACACCACGACCATCCTTCTGTGGCACTACTTAAGCTTAGAGTAGGAAAACACTCATATACAAAAAGGATATAAAAGTATTTGGGTTCTGTTTCCTAAAATTATATTTCGACATAAGATACATCCTGGATTCAGAATCGAATTAGAACTATTCTACAGGTTTACACATGTAGTAACGCTACACATACTGCAGTAACCTAAAGTGATGCTTCTAGAAGTAAGCCCTGCAGTGTGTGTGCCTGTAAAATGGAATCATGCTGACACAAATTCTTAATGCAGGTATGGTGTGTGGACCCCTGACCACTTGACCTCTGACCTTAAACTGCTTCTCCATGCGTGTCCTGCCCGAGGGCGCTGGGGTCAGCAGGTCGGACACGTATGAGTGAATGAGGTCGGAGGTCACCAGCGTGTCTTTGCTGAGGATGGCCTCTACCAGTGCATCGTGGGTAAATACGTACTGCTCCTGGACGCAGGGAACACCGACAAAGAGAGAATCGTCCGGTCACAGTTTGAAGGTTAATGACTAAAAGTGATGCAACAGATGTGAACCCACAACCTTGAATACTCCTCACTCCGTTTTCCTTTACGTAATGCAAATGCAAACATTCAATACAGAATTTCTCCTTGTGTCACAGGCGGTGTTGCGTTGCTTGTTCGTCTGGCTTCCTGTCTGTCTTGCCCTTTCTGAGTCTAATCTCAGGTCCAGTTTCTGATTCAAACCCTTTCTGATTCAGTTCCATGTTTCCTCTATGATTCAATAGGTCTCAGACAGAGACATCTCTGAGTTTGAGACATCTCACGGTGCGCCGTGAGTTTGCGGTTGCGTTTACCTCGGTCTGAACCAGGTAGTTCCTCTGCGTTCGAACGTGTTTGAGGAAGCCGAGCACGTTGACCTTGCCCTGCTCCTGGATCTGCTGCAACATGCTGTCCAGCACGATGTAGGTGCCTGTCCTGCCCACGCCGGCACTGCAACACACACGGAAAACACATCATGAACACCACGAATGCTCTGGGATATCGGTCACCTCACGGTATCGTCAAGGCAGGGATGTTCCCGACACACACACACACCTGCAGTGAACGAGGACAGGGGCCGAGTCGTTGGTCCGGTCCTGGGTGGAGGCCCGGACGAAGGAGAGGACGGGGAGGGTGTACTCTGGGACCCCCATGTCGGGCCACTGGGTGTAGTGGTACTGGAGCACTGTCCTCTCTGTACCACGGCCCTTCTGGGAGGCCTGGGGGGGGGGATGTTCGGGGGGGGGGGGGGTTGGCTTTAGTACATTCATACAATCCATGAATACAACACAGGAGGCAATACAGGTGTAAAACTGTGCTAGGGAATCGGTCATGCAAAGTCATGATGGGCTTGGTTGGTGGGTCGGTTGGCAGGACTTACGTGCATGCGAGTGTGTGTATGTGTGTTTGTGTGTGTGAGGGCCCCTGCTCACCTTCTGGCTGCTGTCTCTGAGGGTGAACGTTCTCAGGGTGTAGTAGGCCAGGGTCTTGGAGCTGCGCAGGCTCACCTGGTACTGACCATAGTCCTCCTGGTTCTCCTCTGGCCAGTACTGCTCACACTTCCTCTGAGAGAGGGAGAGGAAGAGAGAGAGAGAGGGAGAGAGAGATGGAGAGGGAAGGGGAGAGAGAGGGAGAGAGAGAGAGAGAGAGAGAGAGGGAGAGGGAGAGGGAGAGAGAGACATGGTCATTGTTGGGGATAGTGAGGCACGGTACAGGAGGGTAGAAGTAAAGAGAAAGAGAGGGGGGGGGTAAAAGAGAGAGTGGATTAGATAGAGAGTTAGGTATTCCATCTTGCCCTCTCTCTCTCATCCTCTCTCACCCTCCCTCTCTCTCTGTCTCTCTTCCCTCTCTCTCTTCCATCCTATGCTGTGTGTGTGCTGGTTGGGGGGCTCACCCTTCCCTTCTCCAGAAGGTTGGTGATCATGATGATGACGCCCACGTTCTGCTGCCACACCATCCTCCAGAAGTCCTCCCTGCCGGCCCTCAGGGGCCCCTGGGCAGCGATGTACGCCCGGGGACGCTCGAACCCCTGGCAGCCAGGACCGGCATGCAGGAGGAAGGGTTAGACACACCGTTCTGCCATGTGTTCATTCAAGAGCATCTCTCTACCTGTCACGTCCATCCGTCCTTCCATCCGTCCATCTGTGCATCCATCCATCTGTGCATCCATCCATCCATCTGTGCATCCATCCATCCATCTGTGCATCCATCCATCTGTGCATCCATCCATCCATCTGTGCATCCATCCATCTGTGCATCCATCCATCTGTGCATCCATCCATCTGTGCATCCATCCATCCATCTGTGCATCCATCCATCTGTGCATCCATCCATCTGTGCATCCATCCATCTGTGCATCCATCTGTGCATCCATCCATCTGTGCATCCATCCATCCATCTGTGCATCCATCCATCCATCTGTGCATCCATCCATCTGTGCATCCATCCATCTGTGCATCCATCCATCTGTGCATCTATCCATCCATCTGTGCATCCATCCATCTGTGCATCCATCTGTGCATCCATCCGTGCATCCATTCATAAACACTTACATCCACAAAGTTGGCATTGATGTAGTCTGAAACTTTGCCCTCCCCATCCAGACTGTTGGTGAGTTTGACTCGACTGTGGTCATCTGGGACAGAGAGAGGAAGTGGGGTCAGTGTGCGTGCGTGTGCGTGTGTGCACAAACAAGTGTGTGTGTTTGCGTATGTGTGCCTTACAAGCCAGGATGTTGATGTATCTGTTCTTGTTCCTGTTGTCAGGGTGGTTGGAGCCCTCTGTGGTGACGCTCAAGTCCACGGTGCACTCCTGAACCTCCTGCAAGAGATCACACTGACAGTCAGCACGGGACACACCCACACACACTCACTCACGCACACTCACAATGAGCCCACACCAAAAAACCTCACTATCCAGTCTAATGATCATGCAAGGAAAACAAAAGAGACCCAATTCCAGCACACACCAGTCCAGCTATTCAGCAGCGTGATGACATCACATTGGTCTAGGTTTGAGAATAGAACACATGACAAACCACGGGATGGTGTTTGATGAATAAAAATCAGGATTTCTTACATTCTATGGAGACCAACCACATCTCTGTTAGTGTGTTCAAGTCAAAGACGGAGGGAGAAGTATCCTTACCTCACAACACTCTTTCACAATCTAATGAGGGGGGGGGGGGGGGGGTGAGAATGCAGAAAGCACAGTGATGAGGGGGGGGGGGGGGTTGACACAGACAGGCAGGCAGACAAACAAACAAACAAACAGGCAGATAGACAGACAGGCACACAGACAGACAGACAGACAAACAGACAGATAGACCAAGAGACAGACAGACAGCCCAACAGATAGACAAAGAGACAGACAGACAGACAGACAAAGAGACAGACAGACAGACAGAGAGACAGTAACCGGTCAGTGCAAATACAGAAACACATGGCACATCTGTGTGTGTGTGTGTGTGTGTATCTTTGTGCACAGGTGTGTTGGTGTGAACTCATGCTTGGGATAGAAGTCTGAACCAGGGATACAACACTTGTGTATCCTATTCAGACCTCATAAACAGAACCCAAGCAGCACCACAGTTGCCCTGGCCGACTGTCTGTATTATGTGCAATGTCCTTGCAGCCAGGTTTCCCTTGGCATGCTTACTGCTCAAAAAGGAAGATATATGGTAACATTGAACAGGACCTGAGACCAAACCGAAACAAACCAATTTGGCCTATTAATCAGAAGGTTGTTGGTTAGATTCCCAGCTGTGCCAAATTACTTTGTGTCCTTGGGCAAGGCACTTCACCCTACTTGCCTCGGGGAGAATGTCGCTGTACTTACTGTAAGTCGCTCTGGATAAGAGCGTCTGCTAAAATGACTAAATGTAAGGGGACGTCATTTGAGTGCATTACTATGACAGCCAAGGTTGAGATTTCATCTGATGAAATCTCAACCATGGCTACTCCCTTCACACGGAAGCTCTCGAAGGCTTTCGTCTTTTCCTCTCTGACAGAGCTACGTGATGTTAATACTGTTTGGGGGTGCGTTAGAGAGCTTACGGGGGGGGGGGGGGGGAGAGACAGACAGCAGCAGGGGCCGTGGAGGACAGCATCACCGCTGGGGGGGGGGAGGGGGGCTTTTACCTCAAACTCCTTGGAGAAGGTGTTGGTGCTGTGGAGTTCTGCCACGTGCTTCACAAACTGCTTCACCGACATGGCCTCCTCCTGCTCCTCTGTCAGTCGCCGGGTGGAGGAACGAGGTGAGTCGGAGCAGGTGTGTGTGTGTGTGTGAGAGAGAGAGAGAGAGAAATAGAAAGCAAGAGAGAGAAAAAAACATCAGAGAGTCTTTCTGTGTAATGTAATCCTTTTTGCAGACAGTTTAATCCATAACTCTTAATCTGCATTCAAATGCTCTGCCCCTCCCGGCACAGTGTACAGACACAGGTTGTGTGTTTGCAGTTACCTGCAGCTAGCAGCAGGGGTGTCGACGGAGCCGAAACCACTTTGGGTGATGCATTGTCCTCTGGGTAGAAATTTGCTGTCTGGAAACAGTTCCTGTTAAACATGAACAGTTCCCGTTAAGCATAAACCAGTTTCATAAACGTCTGACGTCGAAGAAACAGGGTGGAGTGTGAGAAAGTAGTGCCCAACCTCCAGTAGATAAGGATGCCAACCAGGACGAGGAGACAGAGGATGGTGAGAGTGGAGACCACCGCCAGGGGCACCACAGTCCTCCGCTCCCTCTCCACCCCGCTGCCCACCATGCCAACCCTGGACTCATGGCTGCTGTTACTGCCCTCTAGAGGTGGGAGGGACAACGTGCAGGTTATAATCTCTCTCTCTGTCTCTCTCTCTCTCTCTCTCTCTCTCTCTCTGTCTCTCTCTGTCTCTCTCTGTCTCTCTCTGTCTCTCTCTCTCTCTCTCTCTCTCTCTCTCTCTCTCTCTCTCTGTCTCTCTCTGTCTCTCTCTGTCTCTCGCTCTCTCTTTATCTATCACACCCACACACACAAACACATTTACACACGCACATACATACACACACACACACCAACTGAAATACAGCAACCATATCTATCGGATGTCATTTCTGTAATCGCTCATTCCTAAGTGTGTGTGGCGCAACTGTACCTTTCCTGTTCAGCTCCACGGCCGTGCTGATGTTAAACACAGGGAGCCGCAGCTCTACTGTCAAGTTACCAACACCGAGAAGATCCTCTTTAGCTCCTCGACCTTCTTTCCCCCCTCCTCCTCCTCCTCCCGCTATTCCTCCTTTTCCACCTCCTTCTCTTCCTCCATCGCCTTTCATCCCTGCTCCTCCTCCTTCCCTACTTCCACCTGTTTCTCTCTCAAGTCCTCCTTCGGTCCCTCCATCGACTTCATCCCCGGAGCCGCTGCCTTCCTCAACGGTGGCTGACCTCCACAGAGAGGGCTTCAAACCATCTATCTGAGCTGGACTCGCTGTCTCTCTCCCAGTCTCTCTCTCATTGTCTCTCTCAGTCTTTCCCTTGGTCTCCCCCTCTGCCTCAAGGGTCAACTCGCCCTCAAAGTAGAAGCCAGAGTAGAGACCTTCAAAGTCTGTCTCAGGCCCTGTCTCACCTTGTCTTTCACCCCATCCCTCAGTACCTGTCTCACCCCTTCCCTCACCTGCTGTCTCACCCCCTCCCTCATCTCCTGTCTCACTCCATGTCTCGCCTTCTGTCTCACCACCTGTCTCACTCCCTCCCTCAGGCCCTGTCTCATATCCTGTCACAGGCCCTGTCTCACCCCCTCCCTCATCTCCTGTCTCACTCCATGTCTCACCTTCTGTCTCACCACCTGTCTCACTCCCTCCCTCAGGCCCTGTCTCACCCCCTGTCTCACCAGCTTTCTCAGGCCTTGTCTCACCCCTTATAACGCCTTCTGTCTCACCCTTTGTCTCACTCACTGTCTCAGGCTCTGTCTCACCTCCTGCCTCACCCCCTGCCTCACCCCCTGCCTTCCTCCATGTCTTCCCCTCTCCCCCCTCCCTCTGTTCTGGAGCCGAGGCTGGGCTGTGCGTGGGTAACAAACGGCCCGTCCAGAACACCACGGTCACGTCTCTGTCCTGGGCCGAGCTGCGATCGTACAGGCCAGACCCAGAGCCACTCGAGTCCATCTTGCCGTCCAGATAGAGTGGGTCGAGCAGGCCCTCTTGGGGAGAGTGACCGGTGGGGTGCAGGGTGGATGCGCGTCCTTCGGGAGGGGTGGAGATGGCAGGGGTCGGGGGTAGGGTGCGGGTGGTGGAGGAGGAGGGGCCGGTGCCTGGGACTGGAATGTGGAGGGAGGCCTCTTCAGACTGGGTTGGAGGAGGGGCCGGAGTGGCCCCCTCAAAGGCGGAGACTGTGGGCTCGCGGTCGAGGACTGAAGAGGCAAGGGGCGGTGGGAGGGGGGAGCTCTCTGATTGTTCCTGAGAGCTGGAGGAGTCCGTTCTGACTGGAACGGAAAATTCCGGGCACACAACATGAAAGAGACGTAGGCCAACGATAAAAGACACATCCTGAAGTAGAGAGAGGGAAAGCTCCTCTGCTAGTGGTAGAAAGGAAGAAGTGGCGTGAAAGTGCAAAACAACCACCAGAGGGCAACGTTGCGCCAAGGACGAGCATGTAGGAGGAAAGAACAGTCCCAGAAGAAGACAGGAGAAGATAATATCGATGGGCTGATGTTCAAGAAACGGAGAGAAGCAATCGTGTGTGACAGAAAATCACCACCACCGAGAAGCTTTTCTTAAAGTAAAGCGCCAAGCAACAAAACATATAGAATGATCAGAATCCTAATCCTAATCCCCAGCACCAGCACAATCACCATCCTTAGCGTCAGCGCCACCACACACCAAGCCCACACCACAACAAACACAAACATGGGTCAAATACCATTTGGAAATACTGTCACCCTAATACACGAGGTGTACTGAATTTAGGTCACCCCGTGTGATCAACCAATAGTAATTCCCCATGATTACAAACTCGGTTCTTTGAAAATCCGTCGTTGTATTTGAATGTATTTGAATGTATTTGACGCAGGTCTGTCTCAGTCCAAACCGGTCGAACCCCATCAGGTAGCACCGCGAGGTGCAGAAGCATCAGAGAAGCACGAGCGACACCAAGAACCGTGACAGGAAGTCCCTGCACCACTCACCCTTGACCCCAGCATCCTACACATGCTCACACATCAATCAAGCATGATGGTATAATCATAATTCGATGTGGGCACATTTTTGCTCTTCGTCTTATCATGTAATGTTATATCCTCGAGCAACTTTAATTCATTATGTGTGTGTGTGTGTGGATTCAGCTCTCGGATCTATGTCGGTCGTCGTGTTGTGAAAAGTCTACCGTTGAACATGGGCTGGGTGGTGTGAGGCAGGATCTTGCTGAGGGACGAGGTCCCAGACGAGCTGTCGTCGGTGGAGAGGGTGTTGCTGGGAGTTGCGGATCTCGCCCGGACCCAGGGCACGGAGGGAGTGGACGTTTCCAAGAGGGGGGTCTCCGAGAGAGGCGGAGCCTCGGTCCTTCCCACATCCCCGCCCTTGGGCTGCGACGTGACCAATCCTTGATCATCTCCGTTACCTGCGTGACAAGATTGAGCTCTGTTGAGGCCGAGGCATGTCAGGTCAGAGTATTGAGTCCTTTCGAAGAATGAAATCGACGAGTTTAGCGCCCACAAGACGACAACAAGTTACTCGATGTTCAACCTCACCAATCGGCCTGTCAAACTAAAAAAAGAGAAACGACAAATAGCATCTCTTACCCTGTGCCGGTGGAGTCGTAGTAGAAGGGGCCAGCTCAAACAAAGTACTGTTCACCACATCCTCATAGTAGATGTCAGTGACCTTCATATCCACTGCAGGGAGGGAGAAGATGTCGCCCCCCAGTGGTGGGAGGTCTCCCCCTGAAGTGGGCTCCTTGGAAGCCTTTCTGCTCTGGATGATGAAAACCCATTGAGACATCAGCATTTTATACGCACGGAAATGGATGTGGGCGCAGAGCATGGACGGAAATAAAGAGAAGATAAAGAAGCTGTTACCTTGGGTGAGGCCGACAATGAAGACTCCTCTGTGATTCGCCGGCGGACGGGCATGCTGGTTGTCTTGGCAACAGGAAACAGGAAGCCAGGCTGGTCCGTCATCACGGTAACCCAGATGGAGCTCTTGTCTGAGGCAGAGCTGGTGTGAGTTCGGTTCAGGGGTGATCCGTTTGTTCTGGTCCACGAGGTTCGGATCAAAGCCGGCCCGCTCTGGTTTAGTTCGAGGCGGGTCCACTTTCTGCTTCCTCTGGTCAACCGTGTTCTGATTGGTTCTTTTCGTATTCACTTTGATGATTGGTGGAGGCAGTCTAGGGACATCCGGAGTGCCGGGCTGGATGGGGAGGTTCTGATCTGGGCTCGGCTGGGTTGTGATCTCCGGTAGCCGGTTCTGAAAGACTTTGGTCTGCTCCACTGGGATCTCCTCCACTGGGCTTTCATCTTTGGCTTCTTCCCGATCCACCTGGTTCTGATCCACTTGAGGTGCGTTGTCTTCATTGTTGTCTTCAGTTTCTGCTGAGTCAGTGTCCGGACCTGACTCAAACTCTAGAGAGAAGAGAACCCAATATGGTAAGATGAGTCAGCAGGCTAGAGAAGGTTCTGGATTGGCCGAGTACTAACAACTTGGAATGGCTTGTCTTTTGAACTCGGCAGTGGGATTAATCGCATGGTTGCTATTTGATAAGATACTCTACAAAGTACTGTATAACTACTTTTGTGTTGAGATTTGGAGGGCTAGGCCATGAGAAAAGACAAACCCCGCACGTGATTTCTGAAAACATTCCATGTTGAAGCCCTGTCCTAAACATGGACTCATCTTCACGGCGTATTGGCGGTCGCCTCGTCTCACCTGCGTCCTCGAGCGGCATGTCCACGATGATCTGGTCGCTCATGCGTCCTGTCAGGCCATTGGTGCAGACGGCCAACACCTCAACCACGTAGCTGCTGTTCGCCAGCAGGCCATGGATGATGGCGCCCTGGGATGGTGGAGAAAAAAAACGCCCACGCAACCATCAGCCAACCGATCCACCCGGCAACACGTGGATCATCGATACAAGCCATTCAGTCGGTCCGTCGACATTGTCCATCGACACTTGCGTCAACCGAACTCTAGAATTCCGTCCAGCTTTCAAACTGATTCGCCGGCTTTCGACAACCAAACATCAAGCAGTCACAGAGGACGACACAGAGACATTCGTCGGTCATTGGTGTCAGAGTCAACGCACGTCTAAAGTTGTGACAGAGGAAGAACAAAACAACAATCTATACAACAGTCAGTACCACATGCAGAAAGGCCCTCTCACTGTGCAAGGCCACTGTAAGCCCATTAGCTGGCATGCTTAATACTAAACGTGATTCATATGTAGAGGGAATGCAATACTGATACTGTAATAGTAACACAAAACCATAACCCTTTACAGGCCAAGCTGATGGTTTCAACTTGACTACCGTAAGACACGTTTGGGGGTTTGTAACTGAATGTCTGACAACCAAGCAGGTAGACAGCCAGACAGCCAGACAGCCAGCCAGACAGGTAGACAGCCAGCCAGACAGGTAGACAGCCAGCCAGACAGGTAGACAGCCAGACAGCTAGACAGCCAGACAGCCAGACAGGTAGACAGACAGCCAGCCAGCCAGACAGACAGACAGGAGGAAAGACAGACGGACAGACAGGCAGTTAAGCAGACAGGCAGAAACACAGACAGGCAAGCAAACAGCCAGCCAGACAGACAACCAGACAGCCCGCCAGGCAGCCAGGCGGCGTGCCTCACCACGTCCTGGTCCCCGTCGGTGCGGTACTCGTGTCTGGGCTGCTCGCGGCCCTGCAGCCGCTGGTAGGAGACAGAGTACCAGTCGATGGTGGTGTCGAACACCACACGGGGGCGCTCCCACGTCACCACGATGGTCGTGTCGTTGCTGGCGTCTGCCTGGACGTTTCCCGGCTCCGAGCTGCACGCTGGAAAGAGAAGAACACAAACAAGTTTTATAGTGGCAGTAGAAGAGAATTTAAATGTCAATTTAACACCTACAAAAAGCAGAGCTAGACAGATAGGAAACTGTAAAGAGGAGCTGGTCCAAGAGTTCCAATATGCCTGTACTTGTACTTGTTGCAAGTTACAAATAAACTAGTAGGTCATTTGTCAGCAAATGCTAATGTTTGAACTTGAATGCTACTTGAATTAGAGGCCCTTTCAATGGTGTTGGTTACAATCACCACAGGATATGAATGAGGTATCATGGTCAGGGTCAGTAGTTACTCTATGAGTCTGTTGGCAGCAGTCACTGTGGAGTCATTGATGTTTGTCACCAACTGCAATGCTTGGAGGAAAACAGAAGCAGTTCTAAGAGCTGAGGAGATGAGGAAGGAGGACATGAGAGACGACGAGAGCACAGGGAGTGAGATGAAAAGAGAGAGAGAGACTTCAAAAAGGGAGAGCTGAGTAGAGAGGAAAGGAGAGGGAGACGTGCGGAGCGAGGGAGGAGGAGGCGGGAGAGGGAGATGTGAGGAGCGAGAGAGAGAGAGAAGAGGAGAAGAAAGACTGGAAGAGTGGGGAAAGAGGGGGAGAGGGAGGGATGTGGTTTCTTGTAGGTTTGACTGCACGCCCGAGAACCTTTACTGTAAAAAGCTTCTCTGAGAGAGCACATGCACCAACACTGTCACAGAGTGCTGCAGCATTTCTGGAATGTCTGAGCGTTTATTTAAATTTCACAAAGAAATAGCTGCGCAATGGGAAACTGCAAAGCTGGGTTCCCTAGCAACCGCTACAGTAAATACTTTTGCGTCATCTTTTCTCAGAGAGGCACTTGCCTCCAAGGAACTCAACTGACCTTGCAAACGGGTGATATTACTGTGCCACTAAAACACAGTCAACACAGCCTGTCACAGTCATTTTGATGTTGGAACCCAGCCTGGGTTACAGTAGAAGGAGTTCTGTATTTTCAACGTGAACATTTGTTTGCTGGGGTTGGGTTAGAGTTCAGGGTTAAGATTTTGGATTTGGGGTTGTGGCCCTGATCATGGTTTTAGCTTTTTTAACTTAAAAACACTTTTTAGTGGTTCACTCTGGATTAGACCGTGACTAATGCCTGACATGAACTCTGAGGTAGGGTTTTTAGGGGAGCTGGGGAGCTATGGAGCCAAAGTGGTTAGGAAATCCCTGGTTGGGGGGGGTTAGGGGTTAGGACTCAAATGTCATGGCCTAGGGGTTGTGATTTGGGAGTTAATATGTAGGATGTAGG
The DNA here is from genome assembly GCA_023658055.1 of Thaleichthys pacificus. NCBI lineage: Eukaryota > Metazoa > Chordata > Actinopteri > Osmeriformes > Osmeridae > Thaleichthys > Thaleichthys pacificus. Next base: position 10,384,243 of record CM042874.1, on the reverse strand, counting down.
ATGTAAGATGTAGGGTGTACGAGTGTAGGGTGTGGGGTGTAGGATGTAAGGTGTAGGATGTAGGGTGTGGGGTGTGGGGTATAGGGTGCAGGTGCAAGTGCAGGGTATAGGGTATAGGGTGCAAGGTGCAGGGTCTAGGGTGCAAGGTCTAGGGTCTAGAGCAGGGCTGTCCAATTCTGGTCCTCGGGGTCCACTGTCTTGTATGTTCTAGATGTTTCCCTACTCCAACACACTTGATTCAAATGAACGGGTCGTGATCAAGCTCTGTGGAAGCCTGATCACGACCATTCATTTCAATCAGGCGTGTTGGAGCAGGGAAACATCGAAAACATATCTAGTAGTCCCCGAGGACCAGGATAGAACACCCCTGATCTAGGGTCTAGGTAGGGACTAGATTCTACAGACTAGGTTCTAGGTTCTAGGATCTGAGTCGGAGGTTCTAGGGGTAAAACACGTACTGGGTGTGAGGAGATCTTCGACGCCGGTGTAGGAGGAGAACACCTGGCCGCTGAACTGCGGCTGCTGCTCCCGGTAGTTGTTCTGCAGGTAGTCAGTCAGCATGACGTAGCCCGCCTGCTCCATGGTCATCACCTCGCAGAACACCTCCAACTGGGGGGGGGGGGGGGAGAGAGGGAGGGGTGGAGGGAGGGAGGTAGACGGGAGGGGACGAGGAACGAGAGAGAGAGAGATTTGAGGGAGAGGGGAAAAGATGATGACAGAGAAAGCGAAGCGAGGGGCAACGACGTGCATAAAGGCCACGTCAGATCAGTCCACCCACCGTGCGTGTGTATTGGTGTGTGTGTGTGTCAGAGGGAGAAGATCATGTCAGCAAAAGGGAAAGCCTGTGTATCAGTTCATGTGTTCAGTGGGCTGGGAACAGACTTCCACTTATCTGGTTACGTATCGTGTGCTTACTTCCCCCTCCCCCTCTTCCTGTTGAAAAAAAAAGAACTCCCGGATTTAAAGCGGATCATGGGGGGGGGTGGGGGGGGGGGGGGGAGTTGAGGCATGCACACTTCCCCTTCCGAATGATATATAGCAATTCCTTCTGCTCTGCTAAACTGAGATTTGAAAGTGGGTGAAACCAGATTAGAAGTTTCCGGGGAAGAGAGAGTGTGAGAGGAAGGCAGAAAAGGAAAGGCTCTGCTTCTTAGTTCCTGTTCCGACTCGGTTGCTGTAAAATATTAATGATTGTTCTGTGTTTCTGTGCCTATATGTGTGTGTGTGTGCGTGTGTGTTTGGTCTGACGCACAAGGATTCAGAGCCCTGTCGCTGATGCAGGGAGAGGGAACACCACACTATTTTCGGGGTGTGTTCGAGACACTGGGGGGTGCCCACGTCATGCCACACATGTACCTTTCTCTCTCACACACACTCCACTACACCCACACACATTTCACACACACATTTCACACACAGGTTCCACACACACACACTCACGTTTAACATACACACACACACAAATTCACAGTCAAGCTGCACACCCTTATCCTTCATTAGCTCATCTTATACATAATATATTATCATTAAGCAAAAGATTTCATCCTAAGACACAACTCACACACTTTAACATCTTAACTCGCGCTGGGGTTGTGCCGCGCTGAAATGCAGAAATCACCATATTTCAACCAGCTGAACCATTTGACCTACATCAATCAAACATAGCCTTTCAGGCCCTGCTGACTTAAATGAGTCCAGCTCAGTCTGTCGTTAATGAGCAGAAACCGAGCAGGCAGGAGGCTGGCTGAGTGGGATGAGTGGGGCCCCTTCGGTTACACAGACTCTCCATCTGACTCAGATATGGGTCGTGTGTGTATGTGTGTGTGTGACAGCAAGAAGTACTGTGTGTGTGTGTGTGTTTCAGTGGAGCTGGATTTATTTCTGTACATCTCATGCACTCTGGAGTTTATGTGTGTGTGTGTGTGTATGTGTGTGTGTGTGTGTATGTGTGTGTGTGTGTATGTGTGTGTGTGTGTGTGTGTGTGTGTACTGCGCTCACCTGAGTCTCTGATATGGCCACGGCGTGTTTGAAAACAATCCACTCCACGGTCTCGGTGCAGGGCGGGGAGGTGAGGGAGCCATTGTACGTGTAGTATTGATCTGTGGCGTTGGGCAACAGCGCCAGCAGAGAAAACGGCTCCACAGAACTGCTCTTACCTTCACACACAACAACACATCACACATTGGTCTTCATCGAACTTTGACCCAACTCCATGTAGACCTAACTTGAACTTTCCAGGTTTTACAGAGTGCTACGGAAGATCAAATATAATGATTCGTTTTCATTTGTAACGAGACTTTGTTCCGTTTGGGTGCTGGAAAGCTCCAGGACATACCAAATCTGCTGACTGTGTTCACTCCCTCCATGATGGTGTTGTAGTTGTCGTTGTCGTGTAGACTGGCCTGTGACATGGGAACGTTTTTTGCTGAATTTTTACTTCATTACAATACTCTCAGATTATTGTAGCCAACCGGACTAAATCATGAAATCAAGTCACATCAATATGTATTTGTTTTGCCCTTTGACAAGCAATGTCACAGACGGCTTCATGACTGCCCATAGAACTGCCCTTCAGCCAACCTAAACCCTCAAGGAAGACAAGGACAAACTGCACTATTAGTTTTGTATTCAGTTAGTATTGAGTCTTCCTGGAATTTGTAGTGAGAAGCCTATTAGTTTGATTGCACCAGGATAGATCAATCAAACACTGATTTACTGTTGAGAGATACTCTTTCATATATCTGACCATGCTGTTAGACAAGTTCGTTTTTTATCAAGCACATGACTTTCACTTTTCCTGGCTGCATCCACCACCACCAACTTTAGGTCTTTACTCTCTGTCAGGATGGATGATGGATATTGTGTGGAAGTGAAGTCAAAGTCTCAATTTGGCATTCTCTGGACTGAGAGCTTGAACCATATTGAAGCAGAACCATATTGGCAAAACTGTAGTGTTGCGTCACTCAATATTTTATGCATAAAAAAAATGGACTAAATTGAAGGTTTGTTACCTCAAACAGGACAGCCAAGGCTGTGATCTTGCCTCCATCCCTGATCGCGTCCTCTATTGACTTATAGAGCTCTGACTCATAGCAGTATATCTGCATCTGTGGGAGTGAGAGAGAATACATGAGAGAGAGAGAGAGAGAAAGAAAGAGAGAGAGAGAGAGAGAGAGAGAGAGAGAGAGAGAGAGAGAAGGGGGGGGGGGGGAGAGGAAGAGAGGGAGATAGAGGTGGGTGGTGCAGGGCTTCCATTATCACAACGGACAGAAAAATGATGTATTATGTATGCATTAAATGTGCTTTTACGTGTTGTTTTAAGTGTGACTAAGCACCACAATTTCTGCCTTAGCCCTTCATGTAAAAAAAAAAAAAAGAAGCTTTTTAGTGAAAAGTTGTGGGTGGCGTTTTTCCTCATAAATATTTATTCATGGCATGGGTAAAAGGCTCAAAGTGACACTTTGACACACCCAATTATTTTTATAATGATAGCTAAATGGTTCAATATAGAAATGATTGAGTCAGTTAAATCAAATGCAGCGTTTGCAACAGAAAGATCAAACAATAGATACATGTCCTTCTGGGGGAAATTACATAATACAGAATTGCCGCCGAAACTTCGAACCCCACATTTACGTAAGATGAACCTTTCGAGATACATATAATTCAGTAACCGGAGATTGAACTTCAAACATGAGTTCAAAAGCATTTCATAAAAAAACTGACCACAATTAGTTCATTGGTCACAGTAATCGTTTCATTTTGATTGGTTGATATGGTTGACTGATTGGTCGATCTGGTTGACTGAGTGATGGAGCGGGTTGTCTGATTGGTTGACAGGAGGGGCTCCGTACCTCCAGGGGGAACTTCCGTCCGTTGAGGCTGTGTTCCGATCCGTCTGAGGAGCTGTTGCAGCGGCCCCAATGGAACGTGATCTGGCCCACTCGGAACCTGGACCTCAGACCCCCTCCACTCACGTAGTACTCACCCTCAATGCCTAGCACCACTGTACACACACACACACGTTAATTAAGTTAAGAGTAGAAAAAGTTAGATCCTTGAAACACAGTTTCATTAATCTAGACTTTGCTTTCAGAAGCAAACCCCCACCACACCACACCCTGCACAGACACTCACATGAATAATATACACCTAAATACAATATGACGTCAACCATCTGATTATTATCTAGTTGCATTTCCAGTCGGCCTTTGGAGATGGAGATTTATATTGGAAGAAGATGTCCCAGACGCAGGGGAACTCATCTCCCCTGAAGGACAAAGTCATTCATCCACCTCTCCTCTCCTCTCCAGTCTGTCTATTTCGAAAGACTTTCATAGATCACCCTCCTCCTCACACTCTCTCGTTCTTCCTCAGCAACCATCACTCCATTCTATCTCACTCTCTTCAATATACGTAACACTTCCTAATAGAATACCATGGCTGTGATCTTGCCTTTTGTCCTTGATCGTACTGTCTTATGACTTACAGAGCTCTGATTCAGAACAGCATATCTTCAGCTATCCATCAGTCTCGCTGCACATTAGGACTTGGATGACCCAGACAGGAGTTGCGATGACCCAGCTTTAGCTTTTGGTTTTGACACCAAAGTAGCTTAGACAGCCGTGCACGTCAAGTTGCGCAAGGGACCCAAATAAACCCAGTGAGTGATAATACACTTAGTCAGCTAAAATTGGTTTCCTAGCCTGTTTACATTGATCTGAAGTTTATGTAGCAGGGATGAGTCTGGGAATTTTGGAACACCTGGTGAGTGTGTGTGGGGGTGTGTGGGCATGTGTGTGTTTGAGTGTGTGGGGGTGTGTGGGCATGTGTGTGTTTGAGTGTGTGCGTGTGTGTGTGTGTGTGGGGGGGGGGGGGGCAGATGTACCTGTCTTCCCATCGTTCTTGATGGTGGTGGTCTCTAAGGTTTCCTTCTCCCAGCCTTCCAGACGAAGACCCTGGAACTTGGCCCGGGCCTGAGTGAAGGTGGCATCGATGTCGACAGGGGACTGCCGGGGACTGTTGCACCATGGGTACTTCTTACCCCAGTTTGCCTGGTTTAACGTCCCTGAATGAGTAAACATCTCCCAGTCAAGTTCTTTCCTGCTAAATATTTAGAGCAGGTGAACTTTTCAACTCAAATAAAACACAAATCAGGCTTATTAAATCAACTGAAATAAAATAATTCGGCACACACCAGTGGAAAAGTGATTAAGAATTCAAAGCATGCAATGTAGGCTTGCACAACCAGCCTGCAGGGATAACCATTGGCATTCATACTGTATTTCTCTCTCTGAGGAAAACAACCGTATGTTCTCAAGAGTCAGTTAGCTAAAGTTGAGGGGGAAAACATTCTCTCACACATGGTTATTTACTGCAAACCAACACACAGTCACAAAATCAGCTTCAAGCAATCCTCCTAGAACTACCCATTTTATTGCCAGTTAACAATAAATTAATAAATTAACATTGAAATAATACATTAACAATTTATTTGTTATTTAATCATCCAGCAGCAGAATATTCACCCTCTTACAACCCTGTACACCAAGCACTGCCACCACTGCGCACACACACACTCCATACATACACACCCATCCTGGTCATCGTGTTGAGTCCTGGGAGGAGGAATAGAGAGGAGGAGGGGTGGATGAGCGAAGAGTTCGTTAACGAGGCAGATGGTCTGACAGAATGATGGTCACACATGATTGGACAGGTACTTCCATAAACACGCACACACACACGCACACACACACACACACGCACACGCACACGCACACGCACACCACACCACACGCACACACACACACACACACACACACACACACACACACACACACACACACACACACACACACACACACACACACACACTGGCTTCCCAGCCATCCCGTGTTATATCCTCTTACTGTATGATGAGCTAATCCTATGAGGAGTCCAGAGAGTTCTAGAAGGCAGATGGTCTCACCAGTATGTTAACCATAAACTGACAGATACTTCAAGAACACCAATACAAATACCAAAGCTGTAAGTTGCCAGATATGATAGGCCTGTGGAGCTAGTGGAAGGGAGCTGGTAGTATCAAATACAATTTTGATGTATCTGTTTAGAATGAAGATTTGGAACATATTTAGGACTGACGAGAAACTGTAGACAAGAGCAAGACCATAAATCAAGAGAACTCGTAATTTTTGTGAAAGACAAACACACTTCAAATCTGAACTAGAGTCTCTGAGAATGTGAGGACAGAAGGGCAGGAATGTTGTCATGTTTAGAGAGGGAGATACCTTACAATGCGGGCTACAGTTTGGGTCTCTTCTATGCGTACACAGCACAATACTTTCAAAACGTCTCATACCTATGAAAATGCTCCATTTTGGCCTTCTGCTAATACCATCATTTAAACCCTGTAAAAATAGTGAAATGTATCTTTCCACTGTGAGCTGTAGGTTTGGACTGTACAGTGGACTATAGGCCACTCTCTCAGGGTCTTTTATCGAGACATAAATCTCTTGCTACTGTAGAACGTGTCATTGGAAATGTTGCTGGGGGTGAAACAGCTTCAATCAGCAACAGAGGTTTGGCATATAACAGGTTATTTATAAAAGGTTGGGGGTCATAAAAATGGCCGCTCGTTGAGTTAAAATGTCTGTTGTGTTAAAAACACAAACAGTTAGGTACTAGCAACCACTTCAGCGACTCCTGTGAAGTGTATACCTATTTAATATTGCTCAAACCGCACCATGTGCTAATGTGTAATAGGACACTGGTGTATACAACAGTGCAGGGATATTATGGACTGGACTCTTGAGAGTAGGGCTCTTGGACATATTTTATGGTGTGTAATTAGGTTGGCTTTTGTCTGCGCTGAGACACATTAGCATGTTAATGACAGTACCACACTGAGGGGGAATTACTTCATGATTACATTCCTCTCTCTCTGTCTCTCTCTCTGTCTCTCTCTCTCTCTCTCTCTCTCTCTCTCTCTCTCTCTCTCTCTCTCCCTCTGTGTCTGTCTGTCATTCTTCTCAATCATGCTGTCATACACTCCTCTCTCTGTGTGTCTGTCTCTTCTTCTCTGTCTCTTTGACTCATGTCAATCTTGCTGTCATACTCCTCTCTCGCTCGCTCGCTCGCTCTCTCTCCTTCTCTCTCTCTGGCAGTCTGTCATTACTCTTAATCCTTCTGTCATACTCTTCTCTCTCTTTTAATCTCTCTTTCTCTGCCTCTTTTTTTGTCCCTGTTCTTATCCTTGCTGTCTCTCGCTGTCCTTCTGTCCAACCGCACTCATTTAGCTTTTAACAGGGTCAAACGCATGAACAATAGCAGCACGTCATGTCACGCAAAGGTGTAATCCGTTGCATTGTAGGGGTTTCACTCACATATTCAGACTGCAATACTGTACAAAGAATCAACGCTCACTCAATGACACAAATCTAAATACACATCAGCTGACAGAACCACATGTACTCCTAAAATACAACATTTACAAAAGGTCAGCATCACAGATTCTTGAGGAAGCCAGTCTAATTTGGTTACTAATCATCCAATCAGAGTAAGGTTCAGGCATCGTGGGTAATCGGAGCCTCAGAGGAGAGAGGTAACCTTGTTTGTCAGCCGTGACTGTGATTTTCTACGCAAGCCGGGGGGGTCAAATCAATCCCAGTCTGAGATTCAATTTAATTGTCGCTATTGTGTTCTGTTGAGATTAATGACAAGTGTGACAGCGCTGTGTGAAACAGTGTGTCTCTCTGTGTTGGTTTTGTGTGTATCTGGCTTCCAAGCAGATGTGTGTCACCTGTGTGTGCGTCGGTGCGTGTACAGTACGTGTGTTTGCACGTATGGAATTTTGCGCTGGTGTTGAGTGAAATGTGTGTGACTACTTTGTGCGCCCGCGTGCGTGTAGGGGTGGTGACATACACCAGCATGTGTGTATCTAGACAGTAGTTGCTCCTTCGACAGTAACCCCACGCTCTTCCACAGTGGAGTGATGGTGGTGGTGGAGGGAGGAGGGGGTGTGAGTGGAGGGGGGTCTGTCAGCAGGTTCAGTGACCACATCTGGGACCCGCGTCCCTGCGTGAGGGCGACGACACGTCGCCGCTATGCTGACGAGGCGCTGCCATGGCAACAAGCCACCGCTGAGGTTTCCGGGGAGAGATATTAATCGGCCCGGGGTGACTCGTTTCTCCCATCTCCTCAGACGTACTGTAAATCCACACACGCTAACTAATAGGCGTCAAACCCAAGTGGACCTCTTTACTCCTTGAACTGCGCTCGTTTGAGACTGTGGATTTCTGTAAATGGGGGGGACTAAAAGGGTTAGGGTGGTATACACCGACTCAGAAACAATAGCCATCCCACCTAAAGACTGCGCGTTTAACAGAGAAAGGAGGAGTTAAGTGGGTCTCCCTGAACCGAGACGCCGCAGGAATCCCTGAGCACAAAGACACTCGTTTCTGACTCACGCACAGTCGGGTCTCTCCCCCACGACCAGTCGTTCTGCCCGCCGTTGTCCGCACACTCTCCGCAATCACACCGCTCTTTGTTCCCGAGCGCACACGCACATGCGTGCACACACACAAACACGCACACACACTTGTACAATCACCAACATTACCTACAGTCCCATCCTCCCATACACAGACAGATAGCAGTTTGTACTCAATGTAGAGCTGTTCAATAGAGCTCGACAAATCATGAGTATAAGCATTTTGTAAAAACATATCTATCCTATCTCTTTGTCTGTAAAGTTAGTTCCTCAAATCAAGGGAGTTTGAAATTGGAGCCATATTACGTAATGGGCTAAAAAGGAATGCTGTCACTCATACAAATCCAGTTGTTTCTGTGGTGACTCTGAGATTGAGTCTCCATCTTATTGGTATTCAGCGGTCGGCTGCACAAATTCTGTGTGGAGGGAAGCTGAGAGCGTATGAATGTATTATGCATGTGTGTGTGTGTGTGTGTAACCTGCCAGTCTCAGTCTTTGATTTAGAGTAATGATGGCGATGGCTAGTCTACGGAGAGAAGACAGACTCGCCCCAGCCTCAGCCCCAAATCCAGCCCCAACCCCAGCCCAAGCCCCAGCCCCAAAACATAAGCCCAAGCCCTGTCCTGAACAGCTCTACCCCTAACCCTAACACATCAACCCAGCTCCAAGCACTTGGGGGTTGTGTGTGTGGGAGTGGGGGTGTGTGTGTGGGGGCGTACACCTGCCCAGTCCTCATCCCTGAGAGAGAGAGAGAGAGAGAGAGAGAGAGAGAGAGAGAGAGAGAGAGAGAGAGAGAGAGAGATGGGGGATAAACACCATTTCCCAGTTAGCCCGGCGTGGCCCCCCAGGAGAGAACAACAACTGGAGCAGAAGACACGTCTGGGGCCTGGAGTACAGGATGACTAAGCCAACTGCCAGTGACGGTGGTGGTTAATAGCGCACACACACACACACGCGCACATGCAAGCACGCACAGGTGCACGCACACAAACGCACGTGCAGTCCCTGCTCTCATCTAGCTTTCTGTTGTGAAAGGAGAGGAGATGAGGGGAGGGGGAGGAAAGTAAGGTATAGGAGAGGAGAGGAGGATAAATGAGGGGGAGAGGAGAGGAGAGGAGAGGAAAGGAGAGGGGAGGAGAGGAGAGGAGGAGAAAGAAGGGGAGAAGAGAGTGGCACCCCAGACAGAGAGAATGAGGGCACTATGGGGACATACAGGCCCTGAAGCCATGAGAAGATCAAAGTTACACACACACACACACACACACACACACACACACACACACACACACGCACACACAGTGAGCTGTTCTGTTGGAGCTGCGAGGTGCCCGGCATGTGTCTGTCCTTGCGTGGTCTGGGCTAGGGGCCTAGGGTTATTAGTGCGTGCTGATTACAAACACACACACACACACACACAATGTATACGCGTGTAAACAAATACGGCAGATGGAGACCTGGGGGGGGCATCACTTGACACAGGGATCAGAGAGGCCTCCTGGGGATTGGGTAAAGGGAGTGGAAGGTATTATCTTTTTACTGTATCCACTTTGCACATGTGATAACCAGTACATTACGCTGGCATGCACGCACAGACCAACACGTACAACAACTACCATCTGTGTTGTAATAAGTCAGACAAGGACGAGACCTTGGTTTCGAAAACCCTGTGCATGCATATACGTCTGTGCAGGAATAAGAAGTTTGTATTCTCTAAGAAGGGGGAAGGGAGCTCTAAGAAGATAGGCTGGGAGGACAAATCTCTCCCTCTCCAAATTATTTTTAGTGCTCCCAACCTTTTTGATCTAAATGTCTTGATAGTATTTCCAGACCTGAGTACAATCAGACAAAGGAAGCTCTGTTGTGAAGTACTATCCAACTGGAGAGCATCCCTGAGCAAAAATGTGATAAATTAGGGATGATAGCCTAATTTCTCTCTCGCTCTCTCTCTCCCTCTCTCTCCCTCTCTCTCCCTCTCTCTCTCTCCCTCTCTCTCTCTCTCTCTCTCACCCTTCTCCTCTCCCTCACTTCCTTTTCTCTCTTCCTTTCTCTGTCCCTGGCGTGAAGGCACTCATTCTACTAATTTTCCCTCTTTCGCTTCACACTCCTTCCCCCCCCCTCCCCCCCTCCCCCACACACATCCACTGTCTTTTTTTTATCGTCTTCCTCTGCTCCCTTTACTTTCATTCTCCAGCCTTTTTCGTAACGCTTTCCTGCAACCGCGGCCTGTGCGCCTCACCGTCGTCAAGGGTACTCTTTCACATGGTAATTCTGTTACGCTCGGCTCAGCGCACCCCAAACAGACGCTGACCGCATCGCGGTCGCGGCGGGGTCGGAAAAACAAGCCCCCTTGGAATGGCTTCGGTTACACACACATACCCTCTCAGAGTGGACAAACAGTCCCCCCCCCCCCTCCCCCCCCCAACGCTCTCGTGATCCATTCCTCTTCCTTGACGCACCCACCCACCCACCCACCCAACCCGGACCCCTCAAGCCCCACTCGCCGGCCCAAAGCCTAGCACTGGCCTCCCTCCTTTCTGTTTGTTGTGACGCCGCTCTGAACTTTGGGTGCGCCTGAGTGGAAATTGGGAGGCATACCGTAATCATTTTTCGCAAACGTCTTGCATATGATGGAGATAGAGAGAGAGACAGAGGCGGAATTTACATTTCATTTGCATGTGAGGCAGATTTTTTATGATTCGTGACTGTAAAGCATATTTCTAGTGGAGCAAATATATGTCTCAGAGAAACAATATGGTCTACATTTAATTTAAGACGCTTGGAGGACACAAAATGAATCATGTATGAATCCCTTTTGGCTCATGACTCATGAAACCAAAAGTTTATGATATGCTGCTTAAATCCTGCATTTCATCAAAATGACAGGCTCACTCTACCCTACCACCATAGCCAACCACTATACAATCTCTTATCCAAGACCACTTAAGTAAATTCCAATCTCAATGAAAGCACAAACACTCACTTTAGGGCCTTAACCTAAGCACTAATTAAGACTCATAATCCCTTCACTCTCCTAGCACGGGAATAAAGGACATCCACCACCCCTACCACACCTTTCAGGAACTTACCATACCCCCAGCAGTTCTGAGTTAATATACTCATGCTAATGCTACGCTAATGCTAGCACAAATGCTAACGCTGCTAACCATATGCTCCTATCGGGCCTGACTACGATGAGAACTGAGGAGGAATAGACAGTAGGGGCGCCTACCTGTGTAGGACCATTCGATGTCCTGCGTGAATTTCCGTTGGCCTCTGAAGTATTGGTCTACAGCAGCCACTGTGGAGACAGAGGGAGAGATAGAGAGGGTGCTGCATTAGCCTGCTGGTTCCTTGCGTGTCCTTGCATGACGACAAATCAGATGGCTTTACAGTCATTATGCATTCCAAAAACGAGAGAGAGAGAGAGAGAGAGAGAAAGAGAGAGAAAGGGAGAATGACAACATCAGTCTCGCAAAGTGAAACACATTCTCTCAGTACTACAGGGACTTGAGCATCGACTGCTTGGTGACCTTGCATGTGATGAACGACAGGCTTTCTCTCTCGTTCCACGCTCACGTCAAAAGAAACATTACAACCACTTAGTTGTTCAGGCCGGAGATGGAATAGCCTGCCATTCGTTGAGTGTCTCAAGTTCAATCCATCTTCTGGAGGGACAAAGAAACATTCACGGAAGGAAAGAAAGAGAGAGAGAAAGAGAGAGAGAGCCAGATAGAGAGCCAGAGAGAGAGCGCAAAAGAGAGAGAGCAAGAGAGAGAGAGAGAGAGCAAGAGAGCGAGAGGGAGATAGTATCTCCCTCTCTCTCTGTATCTCCGAGATACAGAGAGGAAGACAGATAGCAAGGAAGAGCACTAAAGAGAAAGGGAGAGAGAGTGAGAAAGTAGAACGGAAAGAGACGGAAAGCAAAAGCTAGAGAAAAGGAGTGGAGGCAGGACACCGCCTAGCTCGCCCTCTGCCTCGCCCTCTGCCTCGCCCTCTGCCTCGCCCTCTGCCTCGCCCTCTGCCTCGCCCTCTGCCTCGCCCTCTGCCTCGCCCTCTGCCTCGCCCTCTGCCTCGCCCTCTGCCTCGCCCTCTGCCTCTGTTGTGTACGCGCGGGCGTTGACTGATGAAAGCACCTGTTTAACTTTTCACACTCTTCCATAATGGTGACAGTCTCATCCACGGCCTGTGGCTGGCCGCTCCGTAAACAAGGCCCGTAATGAGAATGTGATGAAGACTGCTGCCTCTAACATCATCATCATCCATTCTCCCTTGTAGAGTTTAGGATGTGTTTTCCCATGCCCACCCGCCCACAGCCACAGTCAATTATCTCCCAACTGGGACAGTAGAGGGTGTACAGATGTATGGGGAGAGAGAGAGAGACATAGAGAGAGAGACATAGAGAGAGAGAGAGAGAGAGAGAGAGAGAGGAGAGAAGTTCAGAAAGGCCAGGGTAATTACTGGAGGAAATGAACAGTGCGTGCGTGGGCGGGTGTGCATAAAACGTCTAATCCACGTCTGCAGTGCGCACACCTGCACGATAGCCCACCATGCACACGTCTATGCTCTCCGTCTCTCCCTCCCACTCTCGCTCTCCTCGTGTCTCGATCCATCTCTCATTCACACACGCACACACAGAAACCTTCCTACATACCTCTACGTAAACAATCCTCTATGTTTAATGGATGCAGACTTCACGTACAGGTGTCATCCAACAGGCCATTCCACCTGGAGGCTCCCCGGCCTGCACACCCCGACAGGATGGAAACCCGATCAGGGTGATCAGGACCCAAGTCAGTTCTCTTGGCAGTCACCAGTTAATCTACGCCCCCCCCCCTTCCACCCACACCTCTCGATCTACTCCCCCCGCCTCCCACTCCAAACGCCCCGTCTTGCCCTTTAATGACCAGGGATAATAGCCGCTCTCTGTGCTGGGTAACGGATAGCAGGCCTTCTCGCTGTGCTAATGACTGCCGGTCTCAGAGATAGAGAGACAGAGAGGGGGGGGGGGAAGAGAGAGGAAGAGAGGGAGAGCGAAAGAGAGTGAGGGAGAGAGGGAAAGAGAGAGAGAGAGACAAAGAGAGAGGTGAGTGCCAGTGAAGGATATTAGGAATCAGTGTCAGGTGGCGTTCTCTCTTTCACACCTCTCCTCCTGCCAGGGCTCTGCTGGGAAGTGACCTGACCCCCCCCCCCTCCTCCCCACTCCTCCACCCTCCGCCCACGAGCTACCTGGAGTGAAGGAATGACCCAGAAGAAGGGAAGAGGAGGGGGGTTGACGAGATGGAGGATGAGTCAGTCCTACTGGGACAACTAGGAACTTGAAATTCACTTGGTAACCCAACCGACTTAAAGCAGGCAAGGGATGCTAGGGAGGGATTTAAATACAGCCTCATACAGTACACCTGGCATTCATCAAAAGATCTTTTCAGATTTCAGACCATTTTCCGACAGGTGCATCCCCCTTTATCTCTTGAAAGCAACACATGCCTTCCTTCACAGTGAATCCCACTGTCATTCACAGGGACACATTCGCCACGACTGTGTCCCTGTGCCCCGACACCCCCTCTCCCCCTCCCCCCTCCCGTGTGACAGACCCGTCTGAACGCCATGGGTTCTGGCCCCGCTCCAGGTTTCCTGTGTGTCAGCGAGGAGGCCAGGAGCAAATTAGATTAAAATCCCACCCAGTGTGATGTTAATGAAGCCATTATCGACACTGCAATCCCTTGGCTTGCTCCCTCCTTCCTTCAGTCCTTCCACTCTCCACTCTCTCTCTCTCTCTCTCTCTCTCTCTCTCTCTCTCTCTCTCTCTCTCTCTCTCTCTCTCTCTCTCTCTCTCCTTCACTCCATTTCCTCGCATTCTTCTCTTTCACACTGAGAGCTGAAAGTTAACACTGGAACCAATGTGAGGGGATCCAATGTAGACACCATGGATAAACCAAGAGCTCCTGTCTTTGTCAAACAGTGCGTTGTTTATCCATTGCAACACAGTACCGTGACACTGTCCAACCTCCTCAGACCAGACAAGGCCTGGGGCAATTACTATTTGCAAATACTGTCAAATACTTTGGTTGAGTGGAGATTATCCAATACGATGAAACCATTGTACCCTGGTAAGAGGCAACTTTAAGGCAAACCAAATGCACCACCATTGCTGTCAAGTACGTTTGAATTCCTTTTACCAATTGTTACACACCAGGGGATCGAAAGTGTATGCTGTAAATCAAGGCCAGCCAGAACAGAACTTAAAGGCCTCTTTCTTTACAAACAATCACCACGAGACTACAATACCCAGAAGACCACTGTGGGTCCAGGACACGGACCAACTGCTCTGCCAATGAAGGGAAACACACTGGGGAAAGCCCCGTGGGTGTGCGCGCAGTCAGGAAGAGGGAAAGAGAAATGAGCAGGGCAGGGAGGACTAGATACCCCCCAGGAGAGGTGGAGAGGCACAGGAAGGAGGGATTCTCTTGCTCTTTTCTTGTCCTCCCTTCTTTCTCTTTCCTCTCCCTCTGCTCTCCCTGGCGTGCTGGCCCGGGGGGGAGAACACACCCTGTGTTCACCGGCTCGTGAAACGTACCTTCACACGTTCTAGATGGCCGCCCTGAACACGCTCTCAAACATCCCAGACCGCCACAAGCCCGTGAGAGGGAAAAATCACAATCGTCCCCTATTCTTTTTCCAGTCGACGTTTACGACCAATCAATGCGACACAAAGAGGCACTCTGGGACGCGGCATTGATGGAAGCAGCTCTTGCTGAAGGCTGCGGGGAGAAAGAACACCCGCAAGGCCACGGGTCATGCTCAGTGAAACTGAAAGGGGGGGGGGGAAATGTTTTGGGAACCGAGGGGGAACTTGAGGAGGCACTTTGAGTGGCTGCTCGCCATGCAAGAATGCGGAGCGCCGAGAGACAGTCTCTGTCGCTGCCTGAGTGGAGCCGAAGTTGGGGCCCCCGCTGCCTGCGACCGGTGTTTGATCGCGGCAAAGTGACGTCGCACCACCTGTTGAACATGGGAGACAAACACACACACATCAACACACACACTGACGCACGTCAACACACACACACACACACCTCAACAGTCCCTCCCCACTCTCAGCTGTTGTGACTGACAGGCGTGTGAATTAGTGCATTTGTTCCCTGGGCCCCCCCCCCCCCCCCTTTTTTACTACACACATACTTGCAATGAACCCTATAGCGAAACGTAGACCGTGTAGGTTTAGCTCCAGATTTAACGACGGGTTGAAATGCAACTTAAATCCCGCATTGCCCTAGAGGGACTTCCAAACCGTAGATCCGTATTACCCTCCTCATCAGTCAGAAGGAGGACTATGGACTGGGGTGGACGGGGGAATGTGCTCCGCTCCAGCTGTTGGCCTGGGGTTAGGGGGGGACGGGGACAAGTGGTACACCGTGAGAAGTTGGGGCCCTATTCTAGGAGGTGGTTATACAGGAGGAACAGCTGGGGGTTAAACCCCATTGAGGATAAGCAGCTGGACAGGCTGACAGACGGCTTCGACACAGGTCACTGGACTGAGGTCACTGTTCCGGCCTCCATGTTGTCATGGCTCCATGTTGTGGCCCTCCTTGGCCTTGTTTTCACTGCCGTGACATTTCCCCATAAACATATCTATCGAGCAGGAGATCTATTAGGTTCCATTCTACTCTTAGCTATTGTAGACGTGTCTTTTATATATTGCTTCCACCTTGCGGGAGGGGGGGAGGTGGAAGTGGTAAAAGCCCAGAGGAGGATAAAGGCTGGTTCTGGGAGCTGTACTCATGAATCACCAGACTCTATTATGTGTGTCTCGTCACACTGCTCTGTGAGCGCGACCGGGCCGTCTTCTTCACGGGGCTAGACGGGGGCGGAACACGTTGGTGTGTGCTTTAATAGAGTCCACTGGAGAGACCGTCCGTCTCACAGGAAGGGGGCGGTTGAGGGTGGGAGGTGGAGAATGGTAGTAGGGGGTTTAGAGATATATATTTTTTCAAAAAGTATTTTTTGTTGTTGTCATTGTAGGGAAAGCCCTTTAAAAATGTGTGTGTGTGTGTGTGGGGGGGGGGGGGGTTCCTGGTAAAACCTTTTTACACGGTTTTCACTAGAACCTTCACTTGGTTGAATAATTCTACCCAGAACGCAAAGATTGTTTGTGTTTGTGTTCCAGATGGTTCTTCTCCAGAATTGTACTTTAAGTTGCAGCCTTTACTTTTACTAACCCCCTGCTTTAAGACTGGTGTACTGAAAGACCACTTTCTGTTTTTCGAAACATAAAACTCCAAAAAGTTACACTTGCACAAAGCCCCTGAAGGGAAGTCTGCTTCTGGCCTGGGACTTCCCTTGTGAGGGATGGCCTAAAATAACAAAATACGTTCGGCTTTCAGCCTCAACTTCAGTCAGCATCCAGCTTAAAACAGGCTGCCTCCCAAAAAGGACTCATAAATAAACAAGGAGGGAGAGAGAGAGAGGAGAGGGAGAGAGAGAAGACAGAGGAAGAGAGGGAGAAAGAAAGAAAGGGAGAGAGAGGGGGAGAGATAAAGTAAGAGGGAGAGAGAGAGACAGAGAGAGAGAGAGAGAGGGGAGGAGGGAAAGAAAGAGAGAGAGAGAGAGAGAGAGAGAGAGAGAGAGAGAGAGAGAGAGAGAGAGAGAGAGGGGAGGAGGGAGGGAAAGAAAGAGAGAGAGAGAGAGAGAGAGAGAGAGAGGGGAGGAGGGAGGGAAAGAAAGAGAGAGAGAGAGAGAGAGAGAGAGAGAGAGAGGGGAGGAGGGAAAGAAAGAGAGAGAGGGGAGGAGGGAAGGAAAGAAAGAGAGAGAGAGAGAGAGAGAGAGAGAGAGAGAGAGAGAGAGAGGGGAGGAGGGAGGAGGGAGGGAAAGAAAGAGACAGAGAGAGAGGGGAGGAGGGAAAGAAAGAGAGAGAAAGAGAGAGAGAGAGAGAGAGAGGAGGAGGGAGGGAAAGAAAGAGAGAGAGAGAGGGGAGGAGGGAGGGAAAGAAAGAGAGCGAGAGAGAGAGAGAGGGGAGGAGGGAGGGAAAGAAAGAGACCGCGTGAGGACGCGAGAACTTCGATCGCTGAGAGGAGATGAAGGACAGAGCGTCGTCAAAGCTCCAGTGGGTCCTTTGTGCTGGGAGCCAGACAGGTACTGAGCTGTGTGCAGACATGGGACTGCAGCACTTACCCCCCCTCCAGGGACCTGTGCGTGCTTGACAGAACAGCAACCGACGACTCCTTTATTCCATGCTGCGAGTGTGTGTACACACAGTTACTGTAAAGTAGTGTGTTTATCTGTCCACTTGAGCGTGTGTGATTGGTGAACCGTTTGAGTTATGTGGGGGGTTTGTCTTTGCCTCTGAGTGTCTCTCTCTGTGTGTGTGTGTGTGTGTGTGCTGACCTATTGGTCTACTTTTCCAGAGAGTGCAGTGAGATACACCATTTCCATCTGCCCAAATTCAGAGCACTGGGATGTTAGCCAGCAGCGATGCATCTCAAAACTCCTCTCTTTTCTCCCTCGTTGCAGATACCCATAACGGCAGCAGTCACTCTGAGCCGTGCTGAGGAAAGGATTTGAGGCCTATTGGGACTCTGTGTGGCTGGGGGGCCACCTTGCCCTATCGAGATGCGTCCCAGGTCCCCCCCAATCAGCATGCGGCAGGCGTCAGGGCCGGCTCCTTGACAACAGCAGAGGCTCTTGTGGCACCCTGACTTCCTCCGACTTCCTCCGTCGCCTCTCCCATCGCCATGGACACCCCAGTCAGGCCTGCACCTTCCGTTTGACTCCCCCCCCCGCCCCCATCCCCTCCCCCTCAAACTTTCAGAATGAAACCACTGATCATTGACTAAGGCCCCGACACCTCCACCCCCACCTCCCCCACTGCGACAAGAGTCCCCCCCCCCCACTCTGTGTCCATCACACCCGTGAAAAAAGACAAATCCCAAATTCCTCACATCCAGAACGTGTCTGCTTTCCTCTGAACTGGAACGCTCTCACCGCTGCGGTGGTATTTCTCCCCTTGCTATCACCTTCACCACACTCTCTGTCTACCTGCCCTGGTGTGTGCTGGATTCCCACATAATCTCCCGTCCAAACTGGTCAGTAGCCCTCTCACAGTCTCCCCATCTCCTCAGCCAGCCCTTTTAAACAACAGGGCCTTTTGTGACGGCCCCTTTCGCGGACAAACGCCGCTATTGTCGGCCGATGTAACTCCAGAACGGCTTCCTGAAGTCAAGAGGGCGAGCGAGCTCGAGAGAGAGAGAGAGAGAGAGCTCGAGAGACAGATGAGAGCTATAGCCTTTTAGTTCCACTGCCCTCCTGCTCCTCTCTCTCCTCCATCCTCCTCCTCCCTCCTCTACTCCCCCACTCCCTCTCTATCCCTACTCTCTAAACATTTACACTCCGCTTGGCTGAGGAAGATTTAGGAGCGTTTCAGAAGGATGGGGGGGGGCGGTTGGGGGGGGGGGGGCAGCCTTCGTTAACCCTACCCGGTATGTTAACAAGAGCATAATCCGTAGACCGTCAATGGAGTATCGCCAGAGACAAGAAACCCCCCCCCGCCTCGGTCTCTATTAATAATACAGAGTTACATCCCAATATAAGGAAAGACATATGGGGATTGGATGGTAGAGAGCTTCAAAGGCCTGGATGCGCGGCCAGACAATATGCTCCAATCACAGTCCTGATATAGCTCCCACTCTTAATAACTCTATCTCCCTACCTCAGAGACCGAGTCAAAGTGGATTTGTACAGAGACTGGGCTTATGAATAAAGAGCTTCAGAATAGACCGGGTGAAAGCTGAGAATGAAACAGACCCACTGAGCAACCACGACCAAGAATCGGCTTTTCGAGGCAGGCCGAAGAATCGATGACCCAATCTCGCTGCGCTCTTTCTCAACATCGAGGAGTTGGTTATCAAAAATGCTTTGATGGTAGGCGAAGCCAAGGAGACAGACTTGCGCAAATCTCTCTAACAAGATTCCCGTTCCCGTGAAGGCTGAGTCCGACTTGCGGCCGTGGGACAGGCTTGTGCGTTCTGCTCTGTGTGTGTGTGTGAGTGTGTGAGAGAGGGGGGTGTAACAAGACGTTAGCAGCATTGCAGAAAATAGAGCAGTTAGCCTGGCCTGTTAGCTATGGTGTGAGGAGGGGGAATTTGACTGTGCTTGTGGTATGGGGGGTAACTGTGTCTGTGGTAAGGGGGGGGGGGGGTCGTCATGTGACTGTGCCTGTGGAACATGTGTGCGGGGCTGGCTGGCTGGAAGCTGGTTCTAGCAGATGGAGGGCTCTCCTAGGGCTGACTGAGAGAGCCTCCATTGAGGGCAGACAGACACTGCCTCTGCTGCTGGCCAAGGAGTCAGGCGGCAAGGAAACTGAGGAGCCGGGGAAGCAAGGAAAAGAGGAACAGACGCTCAGATATACAGCGGAGAGAGGAGGGAGTGAGACAGAGACAGGACCAGGGCGAGAGAGAGACAGAGAAAGAGAGAGGACCAGACAGAGAGAGAGAGAGAGAGAGAGAGAGAGAGAGAGAGAGAGAGAGAGAGAGAGAGAGAGAGAGAGAGAGAGGGGGAGAGAGAGAGTGAGATGGTTCCAATTAGGCTATCATCCCCAATTTAAGAGAAAGGCAGCGGGATTTTGAGAGAACCAAGTAACCAGGGAGCCAGAAGCTGAAGAGGACTGGGTCAAAGCTGGCCAGATGAGTACCAGCACCTGCCAGGGAGGCAGGGTTGGCCAGGCTGGTACGGACTGGAGCTAGGCAGGGCTGGGAGGTCCAGGAGCAGGCAGGGTGGCAGGGAAGGAGAGAGGAAGGGTCCGTGGGAGAGAGGGGGGAAGGGAGGGGAGGAGAGGCTGGGGAGGAGAACTGGATGAAGATCTGGCAGTTGCTACTTTACAGTCATTCTCAATCCCCTGACACACATCTGCTCTAGATGGATTCTAGTCAGATGGAAATTAGTCACACGTCCAACAATAATAAATCTCTATGTAACATATGTTTAGTATGGTTTTATATTATACTGTAGATAGTACGTTACTGAATGGGATACATGGAGGCTGTTTGAGAAGCGAGGAAGAAACACAGACTTTCTGCAGCCCACAGCGCACGTTACCATGGTTACAGATATTGATTTTTGTCTTTTAGCCCTGTCTTTTAGCTGAGAAAGCGTGGGGATCTACATTGTGTTGAATTTGTCATCTGATGAGTCCTTCTGGAGTATGTACAAAAATTGCACAGCAGCAACAGGAATAAATGCAAACATGGATATGAAAAGAAAGAGAGGAAAATGAGTGTGATTCAGGCATTGGTGTCTCCACTGGGAGGTTTGAGTGACAGAGACCGTGGGCCAAAAAACACTGACATCTTGGAGTTCAGCTTTCTCCTGACTCCCCTCCAACAGACACAAATTCTTGGTGTGTATTTTTAACTTGCGTATATTTCATCCTCGTTTTGTTCTTCGTAGTTAGTTACTGAAACACAAAGATGGAAGTGAAACTACCCCTATGCTGACTCAACTGAGCGAATGCCTGATTCGTTTTTTCGATTTGTCGAGGAACTACGATCCAACGCTGCCAACTTTACAATCAGGGGCTTGGTGACTAGAATTGACACCAACTAATTTGATTGGGAGATGAGCTTGTGCGAACCAGTCCTATTGGTCCAATGGAGTCTCATTGATCATTGGAAATCCCCGAGGGGACTCTACTCGTTACATAGATCGATGATACACGTGATGACATAATGTCATGTGTACTTGATCTGATACACAGCAATAACCTCGGGTCAGGGGTCAGTGATCAAACCAACAGATAGACAACAGCTTTAACAGGCAGGAAGAGAAAGAGCATCATCCACTTCTGGGTACACAAAAGGTAGCCCAGTATTGTTCTTGTGAGGTTCATTACAATATGAACGTGTTGTTTGTAATGCTTCCACTTAATTTCAGGGTCCTAAAAAACGTACATTAGCTTAGCGTCCATTTCAAGCTTTTCCCTTTTGAAGTACGTACGTTGAGTCTCTCTGTCGTGATATGTGCTCTTAGAGTGCACCACTGCAGCCTAGGCCTTTGGCTTCGATTTGGGATTTTCACAAAGAAAGTAAAGACCTTGTGCCAAATATCTATTGAATGATGGTGTCTGGGAATGAAGCGACACGGTGTTCAGCAGCGAAACAAGACGATGTGGAGTAGTTAACGTTAGATACTCCCAAAGGATCTTTTTCGAGCTCACCAAGGACAAGTCATGAACCATGTATTGGTGTTAACGGTGTGCCAACCACGCGCCAGCGATAAAAGCTTTCTTGTGGCGATAAAACCGACAGCTGGACTGCCACACGGTTGAGCGGCGCTGGATAACAACCTTCTCACAAGTCTGTACTTCCACAGATAACGCGAGAGATGGACAATGCGTGTTGAGTCTACACGTACAAGGAGATATCTTGCAGCCTGGGTTCGCTTCAATGGTTTAACTGTATCTTCAAAAGGAGAAACCTTCAGGTACCTGCTGTCTACATGACAGCCACACACTGAGGGGAAATGGCGTGGGATGGATCAGTCAATCCCGCCGCTGGATACGGCCCCTGTACTCGTGTGGCAGGGGACTTCTACACAGCTCATTGGGGGATGTGGCAGGTCAACTTGAGAGCTGAACTCGACTGATCTTTCTGTGAGAAGTGGGAATGAGGTGAGTCTGCTGTGATGCCTCGGCTGATGGAAAGAAACACGGGTGTGCACACACACACACACACACACACATATACACACATATACACACACACATATACACACACACACACACACACAGAGATATCACAGTGCAAACTCACACTGCTGCTGGCCATACAATCAATTGGTGAGCAACAATAGCCGGGCACACGTCCTGTGCCAGCTTACTCAACACACACCCACCCACACACACTCACACACAGACACACATACACAGCTGCTAGTGTAGTCATACCAAAAAGTAGTGTGTATATACTGTGATAATAAGGAGTGTTATGGTAGTTATGTTCTGATAGGTCTCAAACTGACAGATTAGGTCAACTGGCACTCTGAAGCACAAACATGGGCATCTTTAAAGTCAATAAATAATAATAATAATGTGCCCTGATGTACTTCAGTGTACAAGAGAGGTGCTGTCTATGTGCATGTATGTGTGCGCATGTGTTGTGTGTGTGTGTGTATGTGTGTTTTCAGCACGTCGGTGTGCTTTCGTGTGTTTTAGAGTGTGTGTGCATGTACAGTATGCATGTGTGTGGTCTGTGAGTGTTTGTATGAGTGTGTGTGCTAACGAATTCTGGCCTGGCATATTGAGGGACAGATGGCTGGAGATGGGCTTGTTCATTTCCCTCCAATGGATTTTTCCCAACAGCCCAGCAAAACGGTCCATCCTTTGGCTTAAAGGACACATAACAAATCACTTGGCCTGAGAAAATAGTATCAAATAGTTGTGGATGGCGAGCAATGCCCTGGTGTGTATCTGTGTATCAAAACACGTAGCTCTTTCAGAATCAAGAAATCTTGGCCAGCTCAATCATTAAACAAACTGGCCTAAGTGACATGTTCCTTATCCACCGGTAAAGAAAAATGTGATGGGGAAACAAGATAACCTTATGAAGAATTGAATGAATCAATACTAAAGCTTTCTCCTTCCATTAAAGGAATCTTTAAATGGCATCTCCAAATGCCAATCCTGTGCTGAACAACCGTTGCTCTCATGTCCACTCTGTGTGGACTGTAGAGAGAATGTCTGAGTTATACATTCATCTTCTCTTACATATCACTCCAAATCCAAATCACCAATCAACTCCTAATCGGACACCAAAAGTGTAGTGGAGATGTGCTTCTGGGATTTCTCCAGTCTTTTCAATTCGAGGTTTATGGCTAAGTGATATTATAGGATGACATATCCTCCACTTAAAATGTCTCAGGGGAATGTGCTGTGAAGACCGGTTTACTGTATCCGTACCTACGTGTTAGTATTAAGAATTACAAGTTCAAAGGTAAATGTTTTGAAAGTCCCCATGCTTTAAATATACGATCGACCACCGTAAAATAATATGCATTTGAGACAAATAATATGACAGGCTGCAATACAGATGCATTTCAAGCCTAAACAATATTCTTAACAGGTGCATACACTGTCGCGTGAAGCTCTCACAAGGAAATGCAATATGTGAAAAGTGTTCGTTGGGCATAAAACATAACATACTCAATACTACTAACAGAAATACCATTAACCTTTTCCCTTACCTATTTGACATAATATCAGAGTCTGGGCGACCAATAGGTTCAATCTTCTCATAGACGCCTTCATATTCTTCAGTCTCGGCACAAACCCAATAGAAAAATCAGCTAAAGAAAAAGAAAAAGCGTTTTACAGATCAAATGCAACCCTCGTGCGTAAAGGTTCTACCCTCGCCTCATTCCGACACTGCGGCGGGAGCTCCTGTCTCGACCTGGCGTCCGCGCTCCGTTCCGAACGGACTGGCTGTCTCACGCGCTGTGCTCACAGGAGCGGGATCGGATGTGTGCGCCGCCCACTACTCACAGAAACGCAGCGGGGAGGGGAAAACCGGTGTGTGGTGGACACTTACTAGTAATGATAGCAAAGTGAACGTTGAGACAACCAATGGTGTATTCATGGTGACAATTTGGGAAAGGTAGATATTTGATTTGTCATTTGAAAATGTGGGAAATACAGCTCATGTGTAGCGAGAGGCATCCTATACATTATGCAGGCTTCATGTAGGTATGTATGCAAGACTATACCCTAACCAGAGGGATCAAGAACGGATTACTGTAACAGTAACAGCTGGACAGGACTTAAGTGTGGGCAGTATATGCTATATGCTTATCCACATAGCCCAGTACAACAACAAGGATAATCTATCCCTTAGTAAAAGCATGCAATGCTGGTATTGACCCTAACCAAGCTGACATTCTGACAGGTGACTGAAGGGGTTAGGTGTACAACCGGGAATCTCACCATAAAGACCCACCGGAGACTTCTCCTCTAATCTGGGGGGCAGGACCAAACACAATGACATGCTTCCGGGGTGATCCGTCTTGTTATCCCGGTGCATACATTAGCATACATTAAGACAGATTAGGTTCAATTTATGCAGAATTGACGTTTCACTTGTTGGACCACCTTTATCTCAGGGTAGCATTGCTACAATGTCTTTTTGCCTTTCTCCAGCTCAACCACTCCGTGTATGCATGTGTGTGTGTGTGTGTGGGTGGTGTGTGAATTTGTGGGGTTGTGTGTGTGTCGTGGGAACGTGTGGGGTTTTCCTTTCGTTTTGTGAGTGTGTCTGTGTGTTTGTGTGTGTGTGTGTGTGTTGGGGGTGCAGTGGTGTGGGACTGAGCCTGCCTGCGGTTTGGCGTAAACAACCTGTTGACATGGAAGAGGCTGCATCAGCAAGAGTGTTTCCTCCCCTCTTGGCTCGCAGGATAATAGAAGAGAGGCTGGCTTCCAGCAAGCAGCGGCCCTTCTGATGGCTGGAGAGGGAGAGAGGGGAGGGAGGAGTGGAAGAAAATGACAAAGACAGGAGGGAGGGAGGACAGAGGAGAGAGAGGGAGAGGAGTGGAAGAAAATGACAAAGACAGGAGAGAGAGAGAGAGAGAGAGAGAGGGAGGGGGGGAGAGAGAGAGAGGGAGGGGGGGAGGGAACAGCAGTGCAACGCCAGCAGCCGAAAGGAAAGGGGACTGAAGCGACAGAGAGATTTCGCCGTGTTTTTTTTTTTCTTCACAGTGTCAAACTCGAGTTGAGGATCGATACATCCCAATGGCACCCGGGTGCCCTGGGAAGCCACTGTGGACAAGGGAGAAGAGTGACAACAGAGGAGATGTCTGCCAATGAAAGATGAGACACGGAAAGTCTCTGCTGTCTGTAGACATCAACAAAGGGATTGTGATGTGGGATGGGGCTCCCATTATGGCTTCAGATACTGGTTAACGGCGTATGACAGCGCATTGTTAGGTTATCTGAGAAAGAGACATGGAGAGAAGGAGAGCGAGATGGACCCAGGGGTACTATTGCTTACAGTGAACACAAAGTGTTTGAACAAGCAATGTCTGGACATAGAGAGAGGTGCCTACCCAAGTGATGGCAGTGCTGACCACACCTGTGGATATAGTTACCAGAGATAAAGCCCCCTCCCCTCCTTGCCCCCCCTCCCACACACACACACACAAACACACACACACACACACTCTCCCCCCTCCCCCCTGCCTCTCCCTGTGCTGCTGTGCCTGCCTCTGTCCTCTCTCTCTCTCTCTCTCTCTCTCTCTCTCTCTCCTCTCTCCTTCTCTGACTCGACTCTCTCTCTGTCTTTCCTCTCTCTCTCTCTGCACCCCGCCACACTGTTTCCATGACAGCCCCAGCGGTAGCCTCACTGTTCGTATCCACAATATTGACAGCCTGCTTTGGGTGCCTGAAGTTCAATACCCTATAAGTTTAAGATCAATGAGGTAGAGGGGGGCATTCAATAACCCAACCATCAACAAAACCACCCGCGTTACAGACCATTGAGAGCAAATACATGACAGCAACCATTAAAACTGTAAACCTTTCAACACAAGTGTGCGCGCTGGCTGAGGTTGACCTGGCGCTCGTGAAGTCGTTGCTGTCTTTAAAGAAGCCAGAAGCCACTGTGTCGCCCGTCATTTCTCTCCCTCTACCCCTGGTTATGAGGGGAATTTGAACGATGGTCTGACATTTACAGAAACATGCTCCACTTTGATGTCCTCGTGTCATCCGCAAATCTCGAAATCACATGACCTTCAATTGTCTCTCCACATTTAACACGAAACGAGATAAACGCATTGACCTTGTCTCTGTTGTTGGCTGAATGTGAGCTCTTTTCCTAACTCTCCCTCTCTCTCCCTCTCTCTCCCTCTCCCCCTCTCTCTCCCTCTCTCTCCCCCTCTCTCTCTCCCTCTCTCTCTCTATGGGCCTCTTCATCTCCGCTCGGCCGCCATGGGTCAGGTGGCTGAAGTGGACATTGAGGCTGGCGGTTCCTGAGCTCCCATTGGCCCATGACTCCTCCTGAATAGCCCTCTAGTTCAGGCTGCCCGGCCTGGCCTCTCATGTGTTAGACCCCTCTGGGTCCTGGAGGGCCTTTGTGACGGCCCTTTGGTCTGGAGCCGCAGAAGAAGAGAGACGGGGGAGAGAGCGGTTGAGGAAGATGGAGCGATAGGCTAGGACAACTGAGAAAGGGCCAGGGAGAGGGGAGAGGAAGGGGGAAGAGAAAGGCATGAGAGAGAGGCAGGAAGAGGGGAGAGGCAGACTGAGAGGCAGGGTGAGGGAGGGAGAAAGAGAAAAAGGGAGAGAGAGAGAGAGAGAGAGAGAGAGAGAGAGAGAGAGAGAGGGAGGGAGGGAGAGAGACCGAGGGAGAGAGACAGAGAGGGAGCCAGAGCTGGTCCAGTCTCCTGTCCCCCTTCAGGGAACACAACAACAAAGGAGCGGGGATGCATGGTAGAGACTCACTGAATCCTGAGTCCTCGGAATGTGCATGTCGCATGCAGTCAAGCACACTCGCACACAGTGACAGGTATTCTCACACACAGAGACCCACAGACTATCCTGTGGATTCTTAATCAAGAATCCAGGAAAGGAAACACCTCTCCTACGACACCCCGTCAGTCACCAGTCTTGCGGCTGGCCAAAACTTGAGCTGTCTGCTCCATAGTGAGTTGTCATGGAGCACAATTCAAATGCTAATTAAGGGGTCGGCATACAATTTCCCTGATGCTCCTTCGAGCAGACTTGGCGGCTTTGAAGTCGGCCCGTTATCTTGGAGGTGAGCCTCATGCTTATTGTGTGCCGCCGGCGTGTGTGTGTGTGTGCGGTGAATTTGAAAGCCCCGTGAGTCTATTAGGTTTATGAATATGACATGCGTGACGTGGGAGCGACGCAGAGCCCTAATGAGCACCTTTGCTTTATAAGTGAGGTCCGGATCGACCCAGCAGGAGATGGGTTCCCTAGCAACAGGCAACTCCAGGGGTAAAGGCCAATGTAGGCTAGAACCGCTGGCAAAACAGTCCCTGTAATAGCCCGCGATGACTCAACTACATTCATATTATTGAATAATTTATGGCAAGTCTTGAGTCTCAAAGCAGTCTGACAACCGGATTATAAATTGGTAAAGTTCATAACTGAAGCCTTGAACCTTCATCGAAAGGTTAACACGGAATGAACTCTAAAAACGTCAATTCCTTGTAAGATTTTCCGATAATACCCAGTCAGTAGGCTATTCTAATCAGCTTTTCTTCCGTGCAACTTCTCCCCTGCCATCCCGACCCACTAGCTTTCGAAAAAGAACACCACCTTCTCTCTAGCGGGTGTCACACACTCACAAAGGCCTTGTTGAGGCGAGCACTGACATCGAGGTCGCTGTTCAGCAGCATTCCTCCCTCCAAGAGAGAGCCCGGTGAGAGGCTGTTTGCACGCACAGGGCTGCTGATGTTACCTGTAGGACAGAGGGAGGATGAGAGGACTCTCTTAATTGTCCTTGCTCAGTGCTGTACTTACAACACGGGTTTCGAAATGCTGTCGAGCAGAATAGTGTGACAGAAATGTTTCCTTTCTGGAATGAGCCTGCCTATTCAAGTTGCAATCGTAGAGGTGTCCGGAGTTTTCATATTTCATAAATGTTCTTTCATGTTCTTTCTATTCACCCTTTACAAACAATGTTGCTTGACACAAGGACTAGGCCGCCTTTACCCCTGAGATGTACCCCTCCCTATGTGTGTTTGTGTCGGTCTGTATGTCTGTGTGTGTGTGTGTGTGCGCATGTGTGTAAATGACTGAGATTGGCTTTCTTGTCACATCCCTGTGTTGGTTCTATGGGAGTTTCCTTGTCCCAGCACATAGGCAACAACAAATTCTACGAACCCATAGCTCACACAATGCTGCCAACAAGCTCAAAGGGCCTTGAACAGCGGAAAGTAGGGTTTGGGGACCACTATCAAAGCTGCTTAGCATATGCAATGGACTCGACTTGAATTGAATAGCATGTGATCGGTTTTTAATCATTTAATTATTTTGTAGTTTTCATCATGAATAGATTTTCAAATGATTCACTTACTTACAAAACAGATGATTGAAACCTGTTGTATGTTGGAGGGTAATCCCGAATGACATCACTTTTGTGGCCTGCTCTATCTCAAGTACCCTGGTCTTGAAATTCCTGTGGAGCAAAGACTACCATCAATTAACATCATGGAAAGTTAATTGGCCTTGCCCTGAGAGGAGTATTAACCTCATAGCCAGTCCCTCCAATACCACCCCCACCCCCTAACGCTGATGGTCTGAAATGGTTGCTGGGAGCCATGGTAACCAGCACCATGCAGGTTTATTCACTCTTCTCTCCTTCACCCTATTCCGTGTTCACTAAGCACCCACGCCTCCTCCCCTCCACGTCCTATTATTCTGTCTGTCAAATCCCATGAGAGAAAAAAAATCCGTGAGAAGAATTCAATGGCCAGTGCAACAGGTCCTGTGCTATTTTGATAACTGTTCCTAAACGGTGCAGTTCGTATGCGCTCATATTTAAGAGTAGCCTAGGCTATGAGAATAACCAGTGAGTCTGCTCCAGTCTTAATTTGCCCCCACAAATTCAGTTACTTCATCCTCCTAAATGGTCTTACCACTTTCACTGATTAAATTCGTGCGATCAAAGACAAATAATTGCGCAAAGTCTGCCGCCTGGTGGCCGTACCACGCCATCGCAATAATAGTTTCTTACGTCAGATGAAGGCGACGGATGTCAGCAGTTGTGCGTCCTTGAATGATCCACAATCAGGTTACAGAATTCACATTTGTAATTGCTGATTTTCAGCAGACTTCGCTGAACGTTTACATCGGATTTCACGATAAACATTTTCAGCGATATGTCAGGATTAAAATCTCAATGCTGAAGTCTTCAATCTAAAATATTGTGTGAAATTATTTGGCAACTGTTAGCTACACAACAACAGAACAGCTCACCTGCCCGGGAGTAAACCTGTTCTCGGTCAGGCTCCGGTAAACCTGCCATGGCAGCCCCGAACTCTAGCGAGAGACGCGCATGTTGGGGAGCGAGGGACGAACTGTGGAAGTGTCTGGATGATAATAACGACCAAGCCTCTTCGTGCGAGAAGTTTCAGAAAGAGTTCGAGGCCAACTGTCCGACTCAGTGGGTGAGTAACGTAAACACACGGGTAAAGCGTGCTGTGTAGAGACTGTTTCGTAAGTAGGCATTTAGGTCTAGGTATAACACACCAAAAAACGTTACACATAACCATTTTTTTCAAGCACAACCTTTCTGTTAGCATGGGTTGTTTAAATATCTCGTATCATGTGTCCAATTGAAAGAATAACATGTGCCAATCATTTCCTATTCATTCTAAAAGGTGAAGTACTTCATCAAAAGAAGGGACTTCTTGAAGTTCAAAGAGAACATGGAGGACTTCAAGCCTGCGGAAGAATCAACCCAATCGTAACGAATAATCCCCCTCGCACAATCAACCGCTCGCTTGGGCTCAGTTACCTGTCCAACAGTGATCTCGGGAGAGTTGGGAGGGTCGACCCCAGAGACTGCAGCAGCTACAAAGCTGGTCTGGAGTGCTGCATGTTTTGGTGATGTCTGATAGACTTCTTATCTGAGAAGTGTCCCTTCAGTCAACATCACCTCAGTAGTTGTGTCTGTTGGCCATGCTCTCTGTCAAGGATTGACTTGTATTTGAATATCATATTTATTATAGATTGATTGGACAGCTTGCTGTTTTCTGTGTTGAAGATTATGACGAAAGTAGGCTACACCTCCATTTATTTTGCCACGGAAATGCGTAAATAAATTATCTTGTTAGGCTACTGGTTGTGATTGCAGAAATAAAGAAAAGTAATCCACATTCCAGTGTTATTTTTTTATTAGCCTATAACAATTCTGTTTAGTTTATGATCCTAAAAGTGGGAGTGGGTTCAATTGGATTGTAACTACACATCATTCATGAAAGTTAAGAGTTCATCAGGTTGGTTTGATATATGATATAAGGTTTTTAGCTTTTATATGACACGTTTGTATGTATTTACAAAGTTCTATATCCATCTTCTACCATATGAAAACTTTAAGGCATTGAATAAATTACAAAATGTATAGAAATATAGGATCCAGATTAAGTTGAGTACATAGGACTACATTTTTCATGGTGAGGTTGAATAATGTACAAAAATTACAAAATTAAATTTTAATTTGTGTAAAAATATAAAGTATTTCTCACATGTCACATTGCAGTACAATCACATGCACACCCTGTCTGTCGCCCAAATGTCTCTTGTCAAAGAGACAGCTCTCTTGATTTAGCTCTTGATTGAATTTTGCAGTGTTCTCCCCCTCCACCACACAGACACACATTAGTAAGGACTAGTTTTGTAGAATACGGTATATCCTTGACATAAAGTGTCAAATGCTCAGAAAAATACTATGTGGTTACAGGGCTAAACCAATGAGATATATACTGAATGTGTGGTACATTTCATAAAGTCTCTGCTTGAATATTAAAACACAACAACCTATTAAAGCAGCATTTACAGTGATGTGATGGAGTAAAAGGCAATACGATCCGTTGACTTGACACGTCAGAGTCCATTTCAAGCACCTCCTTCCTGGCCCTCCTCCCAAATGTGGTGCTCTCTCCTTCCCTCCTTCTCTTCCATTGGCAATCCATCCCAACCTTTTCAGACTCATCCGGTCAGGTTGAAAGAAATAACCTCTGTCCCTTTCAATTTTGGCATTTTCAGTAAGAGAGTTCAGCCCTGCCCAGAAACAGGCCTGAGTCCACCTTACACCTGCACAGATCTGATGACGTACTGTATCCGAGGGGGCACAGGTTCCACCAATCAGATCTTTACAGGTGTTTATGGCAGAGGGGCTAGGACTCATTTATGGAACAAGGCCTGTTTGACTACATCTTCAGTCTTCTCTTTTACACACCGTCTCCTGTCTCTATCTCTCTCTCTCTGCCACTGTCAACACACTCTGGCTCCCTCCAGTGGTTATAAACTCTCTGTGACATTCCTCATGACCGCCCAGGTAGGGAACTCGGTGAGGTCGAAGAGGGGCACCCCCCAGGTCAAGATGGCCACCATGACCACCAGAACACCAATCAGGTTCACCCCGAATCCTGCTTTCACCTGGGGTGGGAATACATCACACAACATTGAACACATGGGTCCTGAGATCCATACATGCAACAGCTCTATTTATTATGGTTTGTAAGTGCTTGACTCATACTTTCGTAAGTAAAAAGTGTCTCGGGCAATGTGCTTTGTATTATTACGTGTATTTTTCAATTGTTTGTTTTATTCTTTCGGTTGGTTTTGTATTTCTCTGTCTGAGAGCTTGTGTAATCGTTGTGGAGAATTCCAGTGAGGCCCTTTGAAGTTGCTGGGGGAAGACTGTACAGGACAGTACTGTGCGTGTGTATCAGTGTGTGCCTGTTCACACATATATATCCACGTGCATTTTCATGTACGAGCGTGTGAGTCTTCGAGTGAGTTTGCACATCGGTGTGCATGGGGTTTGTGCTTGGACTCACCATGTCGCTGATCTGCACGTGGCCGTAACTGAAGACGATGGCGTTGGGGGGGTTCCCCACGGGGAGCATGACCCCGAAGGACACGCACATGGTGGAGGGGATGAGAGTCTGGAGGGGGTTTATCTGCAGGGTCTCCGACTGAGGTAGGGAGGGAGAGCGAGGGAGGGAGGGAGAGCGAGGGAGGGAGAGCGAGGGAGGGAGAGCGAGGTTGTATGAGGGAAGGAGAAGAGCGAGAAAGAGAGGGCGAGAGGGGGACATGGAGCGCAAGGCCGAGTGAGGAAATCAAGGAAAGAGGAAGTTGAGAAAGAAGAGAACGACAAAAAGGTTAAGAGAAGAAGGGAGAGGGAAAAGAAAGGACGCAGGAGTGAGAGAGACAAAGGGTGAGAGGCACAGAGAGATGGAGAGGGGAGAGGACACAGGTCACATTCTGGCCCAGAAAGATCAGTGTTCTTCTTCAAGTTTGCACAAATATTGACACAGAGAAAGACAGCAGTTTGTCATTGTTAAGAGTGTTGATGTTAAGACCATTCAAGGGTATTTCAAGGTCAAAGACTTAGAAGGTTAGGTTTAGTTAACTCCAAAAATAAGGACAAAGGTGTATGCTCTCTGCAAATTATGTTAAATATCAGTTGACCAGTGACTCAGACCAAAATATGGGTCAATTATTACTTAGCATTTAGTAATTCTTCAATAATTCTGTTAATGCGATGGAATCAAATTCACGGTTGGCTTTTTGGGGACGCATTTATTGGTTCCATTTAACGGTGTGAGCTAAATCAATTAATCAATATGTGCAGATCGACCTGGGTCTGATTCCAGGACGTGAGTGGTAAAGGGATGAAGGGATGAAGTGAAGGGATGAAGCCTCACCAGAGCAGACAGGATGGGCAGGAAGACGGTGAGGGTGGCAGGGTTGCTGGCAAACTCGGTAACCGTGGAGACCAGGAGGCAGGCCAGCAGGGTGACGGCCCACGGGGGGAGACCGCTCATAGGCTCCAGCTGCCTTCCGATCCACACAGACAGACCGGACACCTGTACACACACAGACACACAGTCAACAGTTTCCTCAAAGAGCCAGACTGAGCACTCACATTCACGCATTCCAGTAATACAAATACACCAACACAGTGGACTCTCGCTATCCTACCTTGCAGCCGGCAGCGAGCGCATAGCCCCCTCCAACCAAGATCACAATCTCCCAGGGCATCAGTTTCTGGAAGTCCTTCCAGGTGATCATAGGGGCCAGTGGCTCGTGTTCCTCCTCCGATTCCTCATCAACTGTGGGTGTTGGAGAACACGTTGTTACTATCCTTGACCAATAGGGGTCCCCACTGAGGCAGTAATCCAAAGGCGACCCTGACAGACAGGGTCTACCCTGGCACATGATTGAGTTGTTTCGGATTGTTGTCTGAAGCCTATCAAGACAGAGAGACTAGAGCAGGCTTCCACAACTCTGGTGAATCAGAAACTAACGGACACTAAAGACCTGGGGTCAATATTCACAAAACATGGTGTCAACACTGAGAGGTTTCCCAAATATCAGTAAAAGTTTCTAGCTAAGCCTTTCCTCTTAAAACAACAAAGCTGCTGAGGTCAACTTTTACTAAGGAATGGGGAGAAAGTTAAGAGAAAGGGTGGGGTTGACCTTGTTGCTATGGATGATGTCAACAAGCTTTCTCACTATGCCCACAGTGATTGGCTGATGGGGGATGGGTTTCTGTCAGTGATTTCATCATAGAAATACTGTAGAAGGAGGTATCATGTTGCCATATTCCAACACAATCACCACCATCACAATTAACAGTAAAGATGTTCAAATACAAATTTAGACTGAGCTAAAATGGTTTGTGAAATACTCTTAGACCAAAAATTTAAAATGTGGATGTAAAGGGCCATTATTTTTTAAGACTTTTTCCAAAATCAACGAGTTAGAAACAACTTTCAGCCTTAAGATGTTTCGTGAATACGGACCCTGGCGTCTCCGGGTCCCGAAGCACACACTCCTAGCGGAGGATAAACTTGTGTAGGTAACAAAAGTGTCGAGCGATATTAGTTCATACAGACTGCACATGCGTGGCTTGAGTGGGCCTATAGTGGACCTGGTCCATGGATGAACTGACCTGTGACCGTGAATCTGGACGTACGGGAAAATGGCCGCCGGGCGGGGATCAGGAAGAGCAGGAAGCCCAGGAGCACAGACACGGTGGCGTCTGTCCTGTACCCCTTCCTGTCCGACCACAACAACAACAACAACATACTCAGCCCTCAGACACACCATCCCATGGTTGAATTTGGTAGAGTGGCTTGTAAACAGCTGAATACTATGTGCATGAATGAGTAATGCTTTATGCCACTACAGAAAGTTAGGTCGATTTATAACATTCGACGAATGAGATTTCGACAGGGCAGTAACATGAGCGGGTCACAGGGGCCGTACGTACTTCTCAAACAGAGAGGTCCACCCAGGGACGAAGCCAGGTTCTCTGGTGAACCACAGGAGGGTCATCAAGATGAAGAAGACTCCTGTCACCACCTCTGGGTAACTACAGGAGGAACACACACACACACACACAGAACCAAACACATTGACATTTGGATTCCGTCGGAAGAAAGTCCTGCCCACAGAGACAGTGACAGAGAGTAATGGTTATGGTGGCGGTGTGCATTGGTGGTGGTGATTGTCGTGGTGATGGGGATTGATAGTGGCGACGGGAGTGATGGTGATTGTTCATGGTGGTGGTGGTGATGATGATTGTTCATGGTGATGGTGGTGATGATGATTGTTAATGGTGATGGTGGTGATTGTTCATGGTGATGGTGGTGATGGTTCTAACCTGATGGGTCCCAGCTTTATGTACTCCTCGTGGATCCTCTTCTCAGACAGAACCTCCCTCCTGGTCTTACGCTTCTTACTCCAGGAGCACGTCTCCCTGAAACTGGTGCACACATCACCATCACAACCCCACTCACTCATGTTTATCTCGACCATTGTTCATGGTTAGATACCATCCTCCCCCTACATCTTCATATGTATGTCCATATGCTTTCCCATATGTACAGTATATCCCACAATATACCATGTCAGTCACATTCCCACATTATTCTTAATATGCCTTCACACATAGTATACTGTACTATACAGTCCCATAAAGAATATAGACCTAACTCAAACGACATCCGCAACTATGGTGGGATATGTAGTTTACGGTGAGCCGGTTCTTACTTGCATCCCAGGAACAGGAAGTGCAACCACACCCAGGTGAGCAGTAGCATGATGAGGGCGATGGGGAAGCTGAAGATGAACCAGGTGCCAAAGTTGATCACCTTGGCGTCCGGGTAGCGCCTGAGGAGGAGGGAGGGGGAGCACCGTCAGCCTAGTTATAACCAACTCCTTCGTCATTCTCGCTGTCTTCGGGGGAATGTTCAAAACAAACGTTCGGACGATTTGAAGACCCTCGAGCGACCAACAACAAGTTCAAAATAGTTTCTACCCGAGGTCGTCAATCTCGATTTCAGCACTTTGTCGAGTCGATTGCGGTGATATCACTACTTCTCCGTGCTGTTTGCTGAGAGAGGTGCTGACTCGTCCTAATGATTATTCTCACCCTCTGTCTCTGAGACGAGAAGGTCAACGCGTCCAGTCACTACTTAGGGATGTGGATGTACTGAGCAAGGTCCTTTTTGCACACACACACACACGCACACACACACACACACACACGCACACACACACACACACACATACACACACACACACACACGCACATGTCCCTTCTCTCTTTTGCGGACCTAGCATGCCAAACTGCAAGCTGTTATGCAACTTCTCCGCTTAACAATTTAGGATTATCCATAAACCTAATCAAAAACATACACTGCAACTTCTGCTGCACCAAAATGTGATGCCTCAAAGTACACCCACTTTTCTCCTATCTAGATTATCCCATGCTGCCGTTGTTTACAGTTACAGAGCTGCAGCCTGGTCATTTGTCATCCGTGTCCTCCATCTGTAACGGGGTCAAAATGTGTCAACTGTGAACAAGGTTAAAGGGCTCTCTTGTCCTATAGCATGGACTTGCTAAAGACACACACAGCAAATCTTCATGAAAGGGAAACACCAGACAGCAGCTCCCGAGATGCTCTGAACTCTCTGAACCCCCCGAGCCCCCCCCACTCCACCCAGACTCCCCCACCCCAGTCAACATCTCTCCTTCTGAGTTCACCTCAACACTTGAATTCCCATCGGGATTAATCAACTAAATTGAACGGAACTGACAGGTTGGGCTGACATGTCACACACACACACACACACACTCACAGAGTCACGGTGTGACCTTTGTCCAACCAACTCCAACTCCCTCAGGCTTAGCCTCCACAAAAAATGACCAAGGGGTGAAATCCGCTTTGGGGATTGGCCAGGGTGATTAAACCAATCCCATGGCTCTTTGGCCCGTTTGTTCCTCAACTTCCCGTTTGTCCCTGTGCGCCCCACTAAGACATGGCATCCATGCATTTATCCCAGCTTTCATTCACGCAGGCTTAGTCAAGCTGAATCCAAATCCCAACCAGAGACACGTTCTAGCTGTCGCCACGTTCCGCAGCGTCAGCTAACCCCCTCTGCGCTAGGATTTGTCGGTGTCGGATCACACATGATATCGAAAGACACATTTGTAAACACGGCGACCGATGCGATGTGCGCCGACGACACACAGAGCGGGTTTGAAAAGTATCGGGATTGAGGCATCTACCTGGCATCGTACGATGTGTGTCTCTCTCTGTGTGTGTGTGTGTGTGTGTGGGGGGGGGGGGGGGGTCTGGGTGGGCGCGTGGCGTACGTGTTGAACTGCTCGGCAAAGATGAGGTTGGTGGAGGTCCCGGTGATGGTGATGAGGCCCCCGATGGTGGCGGCGTATGTGATGCTGAGGGAGAGGCACTTGCAGATCATGTGGTCCCTCTTGGTGGGGTAGGGGGAGTCCTTCCGCCCCTTCTCCCTCTTGGGCTCTGGGATGGGGATCTCTGTCTGGGACACGGAGACAACCATGCAGTGTGGTTACTGTGGTGTGTTTCGCTGTGGTGGCTAGGATGTGCAATGGCTTGTGCGTCTGATAGAAAGAGAGAGAGAGGTGCATGTGTGTGTGTGTACGCATGCAGCATCTGTGCAGTGCAAATGTGTCGGTATGGGTACTGCATTTGTACTGTATGTGCTCTATGTATGTGTGTGTGTGTGTCTTTTCTGACCTGGGGTAAGTGTCCATTAGACTCTCTGATGGCCTCTTGGCCAAGATTGGGATTCAGAGACACACCATTTGACTCTGAGGTCTGGACCTGAGAGAACAGAAACACACATTTAGTCATTTTTAGCAGACGCTCTTATCCAGAGCGACAGTTGTAAAACTAACTACAAGATGGTGAGAACAAATGGAACAAATAATGGCTAACTATGGCAGATGTGGATGATTGTGGAGGATTGTGGACGATAGTGGATGATGGTGGATGATATTGGAGGATGGTAAATTAGTGTGGATGATATTGGAGGATGGTAGATTATGGTGGATGATAATGAAGGATGGTAGATTATGGTGGATGATATTGGAAGACGGTAGATGATGGTCGATAATTTTGGAGGATGGTAGATGATGGTGGAACATTTTGGAGGATATTAAATGATGGTGGATTATATTGGAGGATGGTAGATGATGGTGGATTATTTTGGAGGATGGTAGATGATGGTGGATTATATTGGAAGATGGTAGATGATGGTCGATAATTTGGGAGGATGGTAGATGATGGTGGAACATTTTGGAGGATGTTAAATGATGGTGGATTATATTGGAAGATGGTAGATGATTGTGGATTATAATGGAGGATGGTAGATGATGGTGGATGACTCTCACCTCACTCAGAGTGCACAGCTCATGCTTGACACAGCTGTGGATGGAAGACAAGCTTGTAATTAAAAACAATATCCATCCTCCATAAAAACTGGATCTGACATAGCACCTTCTAACATTTTACTGATACAGTTCATCTGTAGATGATTAAAAGATGATCAAATATTTAAGTTTTTAGTTTTTCAATATGGTTTTGCACACTTTCTTGCTTATTAGGTTATTATGGTCCATGTCAAGGGATCCCAATTTCTATTAAAGTAACTTGAATACAATTACTGTAATATGTACATTTATTGTCCCCAAAATCCAGTCAAAGTCAAATATCCCTAATGCTAAACCTATATATTTTTTTTATACATAAGCAGAGATGCAGTTGACAATTTTAATAGTTCCTTGATAGTGTGATCCTATATAATGTGCTGTCTAAATAAAGTGTCCCCCATACGTCTTTCTCCAGTGTCTATGTCTTCCCCTGGCCTCACCTGTCTGTCTGATAAAACAGCTCCAGCTGGTTCTTATCCAGATTCTCCTTGTCTGTAAAAAAAAAAAAAACATTGAGTGAGGAGGTAAGCTGTAAGCCTTTTTGACAGGCATCAATCCTGCTATGGTATTTAGGGAGAAATGAAGTTGGAGCATGTATACAGCTGTCTCATTTTCGACAGGCTTCTGCCCTGTACAGTCCAGCTGTGGTACTGACTAAAAAGGCCCCAACGCAGCCATGGTATTTCGGACAGGCAGTGAGAGGGACGACACGGAAGGGGCGTGGTCGATCGACAGGCAGCGG
This sequence comes from Thaleichthys pacificus, assembly GCA_023658055.1. Taxonomy (NCBI): domain Eukaryota; kingdom Metazoa; phylum Chordata; class Actinopteri; order Osmeriformes; family Osmeridae; genus Thaleichthys; species Thaleichthys pacificus. The sequence goes on along the minus strand of CM042874.1, from coordinate 10,345,526 downwards.
AAGCAGAAACACAGGCGGTACAAAAAGGGGCAGCCGCAAACTTTCTGGGAGTCAGTGAGGTCCCTACCGCCGTCGGGGCCCTCGGCGGTGTCCGAGTCCTCCTGGGCGTCGGCCACGCCGGTGGAGATGAGCTGCTGGAGGACGGCCTCGGCGATGGGCATCACCATGGCGGTGGTGGAGGTGTTGCTGAGCCACATGGACAGGAAGGTGGTGCAGCACATGAAGCCCAGCACCAGCCTGGGGACGAGAGGAGAGGGAGGTCGAGGCTTGAGGGTGTGCCTGACGTAAGAGGGGAGAGCGGGTCTGTCTGTGTGTGTCGGTGTGTGTGTGTGTGTGTGTGTGGGGGGAGAGATAGCTTGAGAGAGAGACAATGCACCCGTGAACGTGTCTTTCGATACCATGCACCTGTCTGTGTAGAGATCGATCATGACTTACATGCCCGGCTTGGCCCCAGCAATCATCACCATGCGGAGAGCGATGCGTTTGTGGAGATTCCACTTCTCTATGGAGGCCGCCAGACAGATCACCCCCATAAGCAGCAACGTGGTGTCTTTACAGTACTCTGCAGCCACCTTCACACACACACACACACACATACACACATTATAAAATGTTCCACTCTTTTGACCAAATCCCTTCTGTACATTTAGGTTCCTTTGCTTTACATGTTCACAGTGATTGTGCGAACAGCTACACTGTTTGGTTTCGTCTTGGGCTCCTGGTGTGTGGCCCGAAATGACCTTTCCCTGTGCTCACCTCTCACCTCGAACAGCCTAGCAGGCATCTCGATACCAGACTAAACATTCCACACATATCTGGCCATCGCTAAAATGATGGATAAAGCGCTCCAAGTACGTCATGTCGACGACCAAAAATATGATTCAAAGATCTGAGATGGAAAAACACCCAAACTAGCAGGCAGATGTGATGTTTGTAGCGAAACCAGACTGCTGGTATTGGAAACAAGATTCCTCGTCTCTCTCGGTGGTGTTCCACAAAGCGGGTTGGGAAGCAGGGAGGAGATGGACGGACTATCGCGGACTCAGGCGGATCAATCAGGATCGAACCTTTTTGCGAGGCTTAGCTCCCGTCTCCACGTGACCGAGAGAGAACGCCACTAAGCCACAAAACCGAATTACACGTAACCCCTTCCTGTTTGTGCCAGGTTACAAGGTACCTCTACCCTCCTATCCACACAATCAAACGGATTCCAGTGCAAGCAATTCAAGCAATCCTGGTTACTTGACAAAAGGATGTGTGTGTGTGTGTGTGTGTGAGGGGTGGGGGGCAATCCAGTAAATAGAAGCCTGTTTTTGAACCAAAAGAAAAAAAGGTTGCATGAATGAAATGGTGTATTTACCAAACACGATTACAGGGGCTTACAAAGGGGCCAGCTTGCGTTTGTCAAGTTGGTCAACGGGATTTTGGTCACATGAGTTTTCTTTTATGCAACTCAGGGACGAGTGAAGGGGGGAAAACAAACGTGGTCGCTTGGAATGTGTGTTCCGCTTGTCAACAACCCTCCATTTCCTGAAAGAGGTGGTTAATGGGATGGATTCGGAAAGAGCCATCTCACTGCTCGGGCCTGTTCTGCTGTGTCATCCTGTGCTACCGTCGCACAGCTTCAACACGAGGGCTGCTGTCCGGGGTCTCCACATCATGACCCCTCAGGGCTCCTGCTGCGCCTCTCGTACGGTAGGTCGCCGCGTGTCGCCGTCCTGGTCGTCGCGGCAACCGCTCTATTCGAAAACGACGTCACCCGCTCTGGGTGTCACAGGTCATCAAAGGCGGGTGACTGAGCTGCGCCATCCATCAAGTTGGTCTTTTTTTTGTTTTTGTAAGGAGGTGGCGGTTATTCTAACACTAAGCACTTAATCTTGCTTGAGCCTGAACACAGGTGTTTGACCATTTCGTTGAACTAGCATGAAAGTTCTTGATTTTTTAAAATAAAGTTTTAGTCCAGTGAGATTCGTCATAAAAACAATAACAAACAAAAAACACAAAAACTGGACGAATTTTTAAAAATACAATGGATGAACTGACTTGACTTGATAGATCTCAGTAGTTTACCTTTAGTAACCTTTAGTTACCTACTGTGGCCTTTAGAGAAACAAACAGTGTTGACTCAAATTGACACACGTGAGTTGACCTAGACAAATTGACCCGCGGCCTTATTCCGGAGCCAGGAGAGATAAAGTGTCATTTAATTCCATCTATCTAGGAAGTCTTTTTTTTTTTTATAAAAAAGAATCCAAAAAGTTCTCAATCCTGTATTTCCCTAGACTGTCGAGGTCATTAGGGAAAAGTTCGATAAGGCTTATTATTTGTATTCTCATGTGATGAACACAGTGGAGGAATGTGCCTTTGTGTTCCCCGTGTGCCAGACGAACCCAGTGCCACTGTGACCCGGCTCCGTTTCAGTGTCACTGGGGCTCTGAGCCGACAGGGGACTGGTTACATAAAACCACACACACACACACACGTATGTAGAGTGTACAGTACATAGTACACAACAAACAAACCCTACACATACACATACCTTGTTTATGTAAACTAAATTGGTTCAACTAACTCCTCAGTATAAATACCTTCTACCCGTGCTAACAAATGGTTAGATTTTCGGTGGTGCACCTGGCTAAAGGGGGGGGGGGGGACCTTCATAGAAGGCAAGGAAGGGAAGCTAACAATCAACCCAACATACAAACATCCATTCAAACATAAACAACCCTTTAACCCAGTAACTGGTAAACTGATTCGGGATGTATCAAGCAGCGGTCTGTTGGCTCTGCACGACATTATCATAACACGTCTTAGCATGTACAATGTTTCTATAGTACCTCTTTTCTGTTAAGCCTTACATGGTTAGGCCTCTTTAAGGTGCACAGCTGTTACATGGCTCTCTTATATAAGGTCTGAATAATGACCCATGTCACATTTCCCCACTTCCCTGACCGCTGCTGACCGTGCAGTGCACCTGCTACAACGGCACCAGACTGCTTTCATTACAGCAGTGCACAGAGAACCGCACTGAGAGAGTGAGCCAAAGCACCAGCGAGTCAATGAAATTGTGTGACTCCAAGGATTCGAGTGGGAACCCAAATAGCGATTTCTGGGCCTACATGGACAAAGAGGACAAGCGAGAGACTGTGACAAAAGTATTGAAAGGGAAGGCAAGAGGAAGAGAGGAAGACACCGACAACTGGACGAATCCCAGCGTGTCATTAATCTGAGATCCATCATCATTTGTCACCAGCTGTGCCCTTTGGATAAACAAACTGGGCTGACCTTGTCGTGTTGTTGCTGACGCAAAGAGAGTCAGAGGGAAGGGGAGAGAGGAAGAGAGAGAGAGAGGGAAGGGAAGAGGGGAAGAGAGAGAGAGGGAAGGGAAGAGGGGAAGAGAGAGAGGGAAGGGACGAGAGAGGGAAGGGAAGAGAGGTAGAGAGAGGGAAGGGAAGAGAGGAAGAAAGAGAGAGAGGGAAGGGTAGAGAGGAAGAGAGGTAGAGAGAGAGGGAAGGGAAGAGGGGAAGAGAGAGAGGGAAGGGAAGAGAGGAAGAGAGGAAGAGAGAGAGAGGGAAGGGAAGAGGGGAAGAGAGAGAGGGAAGGGAAGAGAGGAAGAGAGGAAGAGAGAGAGGGAAGGGAAGAGAGGAAGAGAGAGAGGGAAGGGAAGAGAGGAAGAGAGGAAGAGAGAGAGAGGGAAGGGAAGAGAGGAAGATAGAGAGAGGGGAGAGAGTGTGGGAGAGAGAGAGAGAGAGAGAGAGTGAGAGAGAGAGAGAGGGAAGGGAAGAGAGACAGTGAGGGCGTCGTTTACTCACCTCACTGGACTTGAGCACCCCAAACAGCGGGTAGAGGAAGGCGGGCACCAGGGCAGCAGCACCCAGGGGCACAGCCTCGGACACCCAGTACACCGCTGTCACCATCAGCACATAGGCACAGCACGCCTCCTGCAGGGACACACACACACGCAGTGTTTTTCAGCTTTACAATTCACAAGAAACCATTGATGAACCAGGGATGGAAAGGGATGGATGGAAAGGCTTGCAGGCTAGCAAGCCTTTCCATAAAGGGAGTTCACAGACCGTAGTAACTGCCAATGTCTGTTTAATGGAGGCTGACTGACTTGATGATTATCCATCTGTTTTCTGGCACGTCAAACTCTGAGAACTTAACTTGTGCTTGACTTCTTCTCCATGATTATTTACCGCACTTTGACTTGGATCAAAGTGTATGCTAAATGAATACATTCAAATCGAATGTATTACATTGTCGTGAACAACTGCTAGTGTTAACAACAGCCAAAGTCAAATGGATATTATGGACATTCTGAATGGACCTCGTATTCTGAAAACAAAACTGAGAGCTATTTGGTGAGATCAAACCATTGTATCCTTCATAAATGCACAGGTTCATCTTTAAGAACAGTTGTGCTCCATGAAAGAGAAGTAGGTAATACTGGCTATGCAGACCACAGTTTGGATATGATACGTTAGCAAACATCAGCATGAACACACAGCAGCAGCACGGTCACCAAGGAAACCCTGGATAGAGGTTGAACAAATCCGAATTCTTACTGAATGGTGTAATCAAAATGGGATTTGTAGAGAGATATAAGAAAACCAATTTTGAAGGATATAGCTATCCGAGCACCGACCCTGGACTCCACTCTCCATGTTTACAATAACAATTCAGTGCCGGTTTAGGCTACTTTTGGTAAATAACCCCCCCCCCCCCCCCGCCCACCCCTCCCACCCTCTCCGACGGCTCGATGCACAGACAGGAAAAGGGTTTTGGAGGGACATACAAGTGCAAAAACATATCAATATCGACCAACAGTGTAAAGCCATGTCTTGAGAGGTCTTGGAACATTCCCTTCACCCCAGAATGTGAAGGGAATGAAGGACCGTGATCCCTGCTCTAAACAGAAGCCCCCTTAAGGTGCACAGACGCAAACACACACGTGCGTCCCTGTTGTCTGGAACGTGGAGGTGTTGATCGTCGACTCAGTTCCACACACACACACACACCAATTCCAAGTGTGTATTACAGTAATCTGGTTATGGTTATATAAGAAGGCTGTTGCAACAAGGATTACTGAACACGCCTACAGTGGGATTTACAAGACTGGAAAAAAAGAAAGAAATGCAGTCCTGTTTTGAAACGATGAGGAGTGAAGAGCGCTTGGAACATGGCGTGTGGCGTAGTGAGCCAGCAACGGCTAATGTTGTCGACAGGCATGCCCAGACCTGAACCACACCAAACCTGAGCCAAGCCCAGGGCCCCATGGTCGACACAACACCATTGTTCAGTAATATTACACAGCGTTTCTGGGAGAGGAAAACAAGAATCATATGGCAGCTTATGGTTTAATAAGAACACAATGTGGTGTTGGGATGAGGTGGAGGCAATGCAGATTACAGGCGATTACATGAAATCGCGCCCGGTATGTCTGTGTGCAAGATGTGATGCTGTGGACCTGCATGGTATGCTTGCAGGAGACTACGGCTAACTACCGTATGGGGCATTATTTGATTCCTTTCCATTATCAGATAGTGTGTTCTTTTATTGATCGCTGGTGGAGCTGCAGACAAGGACAAACATGATCAGACTCCTACTGAACTGTTATCTGTACTAGATTACTGGGATGCAATGCATGGGTCTGGAGATAAATCCCTGTTTACCCTTCTCTTCATCCCACTTGTTCTTCCTGAAGCTCTTCCAGTGAGGGGAGATGGCCCGGTCTTTTTGTGTCATTTGATTTCGATAGTAGAGGTTGAGTGAAAAGGTTCGGTCTATATTGTAGAGGTTTGGAATGGTGTTTTTATGACAACTATAGGTTGATTATTTGGAGTAGCTTTTCCTATAGACAAGGAAGTACTCACATGCACATATTTGTTTTAATCTAGGGACAAAGTTCTTCTCACATGAAGGAATGTGATGCTGGAGCCTGGCTACAGGGAGTAAAGTTTGCTGATAATCAAATGAAATCAGAAGATATCCGTTGTTTGTCTGTTGTCAGAAGATGTGATTGGATTATATTTAGTCTAAAGGCCTCATTTGGTTCTACATGCCTTTAGAGATAGGCCTTCACAGTCAACAGTAAAGATTGTTTGTTTTGAAATAAAAGGTGATTCTTTCATCAAGGCCCACCTTTTTATCTTTAGATGGGGAAGTAGAGGTTCAGATATAAGCACAAATTTACTTACAATCACTTGCTTAATAAATAAACAATAGGAAGAAACAATTATTGAATGGATAATGTAAGATTAGGTTGATCATATAAGTCAATTCGTCAGTTTACCAGAGAGATAGACTCTGACCAACTGATGGAGAATTTGACCTAGGTTGGTCTGCTCTTTGTAACAGTATTGTAATTTCCTCCTTGTGGGATTTAACCTTGGTTTGGTTTGCTTTGTTAAGACCTAGTTCGTGTGAAAGACTGGTAGGGACTTAAAGCTGAGAACTGAAGCTAAGAACTTGGTAACAGGTATGTTTAATACCACATCTTTATTATATTCTTAACCTATCAATAATTCTCGCCTATTTTGATTTCAGGCATAGGGAAACATCCTCTGACCATTCATTGTATATTCGTTTCACTAATATCAAGAGAAGGGGATTTCTGCTGTCCTTTCCCCACCCCTTCCGAGTCCTCCCCGCTGTTGTCTGACCCAGACAGGGGCCGAGAAGGGGACCTGTGTTGTCGGACACAGACAGGGGTTGGTTCGGGGACTATGCAGCTGCGGCAGCCTGACACGACTTCAGTTAGGACACATTCTTACATAGAGGGGGGCCTAAAAACGCAAGTCACAATAAATCCCCCGAAGCTTTATACTGTAATTTAATCACTTGGCATTTGGCGCAACCAAACTGCTTCCATTGGCACCTGTGTAGCCATCTTACAATGCACAAACAAAATACCTCGCGCGCTTTTACGCACGGGTTTTAATGCGTAAAGTCTGAGCTAAATGTAGAACTATTTTATGATAAGTGTATAGTATGTTTTCTACATTAAATGTTATTTGTCAAACATATGTCTATGATACCAAAAGGTTCTCTCAAATCCCGATCCAAGTGCAATCTCTTCTACACAGATTACAGATGATAGAAATACAGATGGTCTTGGCGTCTTTGTGATGGTTTGCCAAATATTTAGTTCAACACTACGTCCTATCTGAAAACTAAGTTGTAAATAGCTAAATATACTTTTAGATAGCTTTTTTGTAGTACTTGTGTTGGGACCGATGTTTGCATTACTCACGCTGGTGGGGTGGATGAGTGGCAGCGGCAGTAGAGACAGTGGGATCAGCACCACCAGTATCTGCTTCCGCGTCTTCCACATCTTCCTGAAGAGTTCCATCCATGCGGCTTCGAGCCTCATCGGTGTACCCGAAGAAAGCAAGAAGCGCTGAGAAGCCCGTCGGTCCAGATTTAGAGCGGTTATCGCCTGCCTCGGTACCTTGTGTCCCGCTTTCGAAGCAGCTATCGACTGTTATCGGAGGGTTTATGTCGATAAAAAGACCTCCCTTTGAACGTCTCCTTTTAAAGCTAAAATCCAGTAAAAATGGTTTGGTTAGTTGTTCGTTGTTCTTGCTGTGTAGACTACACAGCTCGGATTCTACAGGGATTGAATGCCCAATATTGTGGGATTTCAGTGGTATCTATTTGCAATTTAGTAGGCGGACCGGAAAGCAATCGGTCTTTGAGTTCAGGTGGAAAATCTATTTTGGACATGTATTGATCTCCTTTTGTGTTATCTTATCAGTGTTTTTTTCTTAAATCAAAAGCCCATTTCAGCATATCCAGCCCTTGCTATATCATCCAGGCTAACAGGCACAAATATGGATGATTATATCAGTTAAGTGTTCTGGTCAAAAACCAAAACTAGTCATTAACTGTCACATTTATCAGCCTGCCTACTATGCAAATTTCTTAAGACAGTTCCGCCCTTTTTTGTTTCCCAGCCAATCATGCTCAAGTACTTATTCCTCAGAAATTAAGAGTTGAGAAGTTTTGTCAACATGTGTGTATCAAGAATATCCCAAAGTAACCTGAGGATAATTTTTTATTCACAGTAATCGTAAATGTCCAATTTACTAAATAAAATTGGTTATAGATTTATGTATGCTGCTCTCAAATCAAATCAAATATACAGAGGTATCTTATTGACCGGCTTTCAGTAGTATACAATTGGACAGTTGGTGGCTTGAATTGTACATAAATGTAACAGAAGTTAGAAGAAGTTAGCCGCAGGCCCTGTAGAATCAACTCTCAGTCTACGTCTACCCTCTAGTGGGAGATTTGAGTATGGAACTAATCAAATTGAGCTCATGGAAAAATAGCCAGAACTATACCTTGTGGAATGTGGATGTCGTTATGGCTCGGCATTATGAATAGGCTAGTGTTACATTAAAACAAAAATATATTTTAACCTACAGCTCAGTTACTGAGGATATAAAGTTATTCCAAAATTGCCACATACAGTAGGCCTACTATGTTAAGCTAAACACGGTAAGCCTAAAAGGTGTATTTTTAACCATTTAAGCTGTAAAGCAATGCCACAATACAGAATTTAAAAAATAATCGCCGCAATTGGTCAAATAATAACAAAAGTTCTCGCAGCTTTTATGTTATGTAATGGTTTAACATTTACACGCTACTGTAATTATAAGAATACTTGCTTGACAGAGAGGGTGGTAGATAATAAGAGAAAAGAGCATACAGAAAAAATATCACTACCTATCTATCATCTTTCATATTACAGTAAAATGAAATCCATGGTCAGATCAATAGCAATAGTCAACCATGGCAGTGTTTAACCTGACTCAGTGTTCCTAATCATTAGAGAGGCAGCATAAGATAACTCATTCAGACCTACAGATGTGTGTGTGGGTGTGTGTGTGTGCATGTGTGTGTGTGTGTGTC